>JANHFL010003583.1:270915-294415 GCA_032468155.1 Oxyrhabdium leporinum | reverse complement strand
AAACCCCTTTTATTTAGGTTAAAGGGAATTCCTCTCCAGCAAAGTCCCAGCAAACAGTCTTTCATGAGATTTCACAAATACAGACCTTTATCAGGCTTGGAGAGTTGCCAGGCCAATATCTTCCAAACGCCACACTGTAGCAGCAATTACTTGGCAAAAAGTCAGGAACAGATCTTCACCCTAATGAATTGAACTAATTGTCTCCTGCAAACACCACTCCGCTTTCGCTCCTCTTTTATCTCCTATGGGAGGGGCCATCCAACGTCCACCAGAGTCTTTATCACGAGTCAACCCTTGTTCCTTAACTGTTCCCTTCTCCTGGAATCTCTGCACATGCGCACACTGGGAACAGGCTCCAGCTGTTCTTCTGCCCCACTGATCTGACTCTGAAGGCAGCTGATAATTGTCAGATGGCCCTGGCCCCCACTCTGCCTCTGAAGCAGAGCACTCGTCAGAGCCTCCCCCAGACTCCAGGACTGGCCCATGTTCCTCCCCAACCTCCTCACTGTCCGAATCTGATGAGCCACAACACTGACAAGGTGTCCATACCCACACCAAAAAATTTTATGGTCCTCTTTGTAATGCAAACATATATTTTACAGGGATCATACAGCTAACATATGACTTTAATAACTGATTTGGCTAAAGTTTTTTGGCTAGTGGGTTCCAGAAGAGCCTTGTCTGTCGTTGTACTATATTCTGGAACATCCTACCCCCTGAGGGGAATTTGCTCCCACCCTTCAGACGTTTCATAAGAGCCTTAAAGCCTAACTCTGCCAGGTGGCTTGGGGACCCAATGGGGGAGCTTCCTACTGGAGGTGGTTGACTAATTAAAACTTAATGCCACCTCCCCATGTGTCCAGTTCCCTCCTTCTGCATCTGGTATGAATGATTTTGTCAATGATTTTAGCCACAGTGTTCTGTAATTGTTGAAGTTAATATTTTTTTAATGTTTTAACATTTTTATGCTATAAACCACCCAGAGTTATTGTATACGAGATGGGCAGAAAATAATGAATGAATGAATGAATGAATGAATGAATGAATGAATGAATGAATGAATGAATGAATGTAACAAATACAAGATCTTTAAGGATGTGCTGACAGGTGCAGAGTGCATATTACACCCACTCCAATGCAGTCCTTTTGCATACCATGCAAATTTGCTGCTTTTCCCTGCTAATTTAACCCCCTTCCCCTGTTAACCCCATCATTCTCATCCATTTAAACATTACCTGGAATAAGAATGCAAAGAAAATAAAACTTTTGTTAAAGGTTTCTAGGCATCATGAAGAAATGCCCAGTTCCATATAATTTCTTTCCCTCCCAGATAGCTACGTATTTGAAAAAATGAAAGTTATAATTTATGTATAATTATAATTTATTTGCCAAGTGTGCCATTTGAAAACATATTCTAATGTTTAAATAGATATAAAATTATTGAAAAAAATGTGTGACCAATGACCAGTTAAAGGGCTTGCTTCAGTGATGGAATCTAAATTTTACCACCACCAGTACTATGGGCGTGGCTTGGTGGTGGGGGTCATGTGACTGGGTGGACGTGGCCAACTCGATGTCACTCACGGCAAGGTGGGACAGCGAGGCTTCTGTGCATGTGCGCGGTGAGGCTTCCACACATACACGCGGCTTCAGCCACACGGTGAGGCTTTCGTACATGCACATGGCTTCAGCCACATGGCGAGGCTCGACCAAGCAGCCTTTCGGGGCCTGCTCCCCTCCATCTCTGCTCTTCGAGGCAGCAGCTGCTTCTCTCCGCTACTGCTCTTACTGGGAGAGCGTCTTGTACAATTTAGAAGCTGTGAGCCGCCACTTTCCTCTAAGTCCCATCCGGAAAGTGCTGTGGCCCAGAGAAGCAGCACTGTTGAATGCTGTTTCTCTCAGCTGCAGCGCTTTCCAGATGGGACTTAGAGGACCAAAACCGGCGGCTCAGGGCTGCTAAACTGCACAAGATGCTCTCCAAGCAAGAGCAGCAGCGGAGAGAAGCAGCTGCCGACCCGGGGAGCACATGGAGTGTCTCCACAAGCGACCGAGGGTTGGCAAGGGATGGATGAAGGGGCTGCAAGATCTCCACTGCAGTGCTTTCTGGACTGACCTTCTTAAAGGTAAGAAGAACCATCCAGTCCGTTCCCAAACCGATTTGGCCCACCTGCACCCACGCCACCCCCCCCAGTGGCCCTTCAGCCTAGTGTGGCAGGCCACAGGCCAAATAAATTGCTTCAGCCCAGGGGCCTGTCATTTGATGCCAGAGGGGGGCAGCGGCATGCAGTCGGAGGCTTCGGCTGGAGCAAGGCCCGAGCCAGGGAATGGCGCATTCCCTGCCCTGGCCTAGGCAAAGGGCAATCGGGCTAAGGCTCCGGAGCAAGGCCAGAGCCAGGGAATGGCGCATCACTTGGTCATGATCCAAGGTGAAGTGCGAGTGGGCGGCATACTTACCTTTGGTGAGCAGAGCAGGCGAGGTGCCGAGATTAGCTGGGCCACGTGGCGAAGGTGAGATATATAGGGTGGGATGGGGAAGGGCAAGCGAGCGGGCGGAGCAAGCGGCGAGCTGCAAGCAAACAGGCAGGCAGGGGCGGGGCCAGCCAGGGGTGATATTTGCCGGTCCCCCGAACTACTCAAAATTTTCGCCACTGGTATGCCCGAACCGGTCCGAACCGGCTAGATTTCACCTCTGGCTTGCCTGTCCTGATTACCGAAAAAGCAGTTGTCTAAGTTCGTTTGTAAAGCAGATTGCAGACAAATTGGTCTCAGATCACCCCAAGGATAACTGTGTTCATTTACTAAGCAAATATGGTATTAACATTAAATCAGTAAATTATTATATATTGATGTATCTAAAACTATCCTTGCTCCTCCAATAATGCCTTGATTAATCTTCTGCTGCCAAAAAATTCCAAAACCAAGAATGATGACCCCGATTATATGAATTACAGATTACAAAAATTAACTTTAAATCAGAGATAAGTGAGAAAGGAAGGGTGGCTTTCCTAAGACCTGCACTGCCATTAAGAGCAAAACAAGAGAGTACCAAATCCACAAGACTGGATATTCTTTTTTAATCTATGGAACTTAACCTACACAAATTATTTATCTCAGACATAGTAAACATTGTTAGTGTCTGTTGAGAAAAGTAACCAATATCTAAAAGTCATGATAATTTACACAGGCTTCCCAGATATATTGCCTTGGCTACTTGGCTCCATACTGGAGCACTAGGCAAACCTTCTGTCAGAGTCAGCAATATAAGAGTCTTTTCTTATATTTTTGTTCTATGATGGATGAACTATTTCAGGGAATTACCCTATGTACAAGAAGATTCTTTGTTCTCCAAAGAACCTATACAAACTGTACGGCAAATTAACATCTTCCTCAACAACAATCTATTGCTTTAGGTGAACTCACCATTCTAAGCTTTGCAATGTGATATTGCCACATAAAGATGTCTTTAATACTTATTCTTTTAATATTCAGTTCAAACTAAAGTTTTAAAGCCTTTAAAGTAACATAAAACTTTTGCCTTTTCCCAAATATTCTTACACTAGTTGCATGAGGCGCTGCTTCACTGTGGATGTTTCTTTTATAGTGGCTACCTAGCTCCAAGCTCCAGGCAGGACTTCCACCAGAATATACTGCTCACTATAGCTTGTAGTCCTGGCAGTTGGCAGCTAAATCAAAGTCCTCTTGCCTGCTTGTAATAGCTGTCAATCTCCACATGTCACCTCCGCTTCCCCATCTGTATATGGTTTGCTATCACCTTTCCTGCTACACAGACCCTTCCTCCCATTCTGTCTTAGCATATACTTTGGTAAACTCAAAAGGCTGGGTGGGGTGAGGCTACCATTAGACATCAGCACATCCTTGAAAACACCAGGGTGTGGCTCAATTAGCCAGGTAGCTGAGACACCAGTTTGAATGCCTGTCTGAATGCATGAGGAAAGGGGGCAGGGGGAATTTCTGCTTGGCTGCAGTTGTTTTTCTGAAGCACAGAGATCAATTCCAACTTCACTCACTGTAAGCAATGGGGGCTTTCAAGTAAGTTGATACAAAAATTGACAACTCCCAATGCAATTTATTATTTCACTTATTGTAACTTGTAATAAAATGTATAATATTTTAGCACTATAATATATTGATGCTCATGCTAATGACAAATTATGTGAGCTACAAAATTCATGCCTTACACAGTTAATTCTGGTACACCAGAGGTGTACTTTATTTCTTTTTAATGGCTATCATAGGAGACTGTATTGAATTTTCAGGTTTTTCTCTTGCACAGCAAATTTAGTCTTTTTTTGTAATAGTAAAATATGGTTGGGTTCACACAACAATAATCTCTAAATCTGGAATGACATAATGCAATTGCTGGGTACACTTAGCATGCTATACTCAAACAACTAATACCATACTATTGATTTATGTAATAACCTGCTTCACTTAACATGCTTATTTCCCCCAACACAATGAACCACCAATGCTCTAAATCTATTTTAACCTTAACTTTAACAACTTTTTGTAGCCTAATATATTAACTTCTTACATTTTACATGAAAATGTAAGTAGCACGATCTTAAGAGTTGAAAAAGTTGCATAATTTAGTGCCTAAGGACGTATAAACCAAACTTTTCCTATTGTGTTCTATAGTTACCAATGCCCTCCTGATTTCCTTGTTCATACCAAACTAAATCTATTGGAATTACGGCCTCGGTTTGTGATTCAAAACAGAAGTGGAAACCATAGTTTAAATGCTGTTTCAAATGCTGGTTTAAAAATCATGTAACAAATATAGTTTGTCAATATGAATGAAATTTGAACAGTACAAGAGGAAAAAGGTAATCCAATTTTTACTCACAAAATACCAAACATTTATTCCTTCATTTAATAAATAATTAATGGACCTGAATAGCATCCCACCCCCACTCCCCAAAATCCATAAAATAAATAGAACAGAGCTTCCCCCAAAATACATTAACCCCAATCTTTGAACATCACGTCAACTGAAAAAACTCCAGCTCAAATTTATTCTGTATGATAATTAGCATTTAGTAAGCCATTTTCAGGTCTTCATTAATGATTAGCATACCTTATCAGGACAGTGAAAGGATTACTGGTACATATTGTTTCTACTTTTACCACTTTTTTCCCAATTCTGTTAGCAAAATAAACAACAGATTCCCACTCTAAAGATTTAAGTACGCAAGCATAATAAATAGCAAAGATAATATGGAATAGGAAAAGTAGGAATGGGAGAACATGACTTGTATGGGGATTATTCTGCATTGATGACATTGGAACCAGAACAATGGCATTGGGGGCAAGGTGGCAGTGCAGCAGTAGCAAGCAAGTTGGCGCCCTGGTGGTCTACCACAACAGTCCCAATTTCTCATGTGGCCCCTTTGGAAAATTAATTGCCCACCCTTGCTGAAAAGTAACTCACACACAAGGGGTTCTGATTTTGTTAGTTGGAAAATAACATGCCTTTGCAAAACTATTTCTTCTATTACCTAAAGGAATTTAAAAACTTTTTCCACCTCAGTAATCAGCAATGGAGGCTTTAAGACAGTTTTTAGATTTTTATTAATCTAATCAAATTATTGAAGTAGACAGACTGTCCCTAAGGTGATTTTTTTGGGGAGGGGGGGGGTGTTGGTGTTATAATTTGGCTTCACCCTTATGACAATGGAAGGTAATGTTTCTGAGGAATGAAAATAATTTGAAACATAATTTTATATTTTTATTAGCAATATAATATACTTACAATTTAATAATTGGTGGATTTTTAAAAAATAATCATTCAATAAATTTAAATTCAGCTTTTTTCAATGATTGCTGATTCCAATTTTTATAGATTTTCAGAGTGAATTAAACCTCTTGTTGCTACTTGCCTGCCTTTATTTTCACAGGGCATCTCACAGATTTTTACCAGTGCATTAAGAGATTGAAGAAATACTCCATCTTTTACTTCAGCATCTGACGTTTTGTCAAAGATACTATCCAAAACTCCGGTCTATAGCAGCACACTGCCACCACTCCCAACCATACCAGCCATCTTCTGGCAAATGCTGATATTTCCCTTTTAAGGACTCCTAAATTAGCGAGAGGATGAAGCTGGACAGAATATGTCCTCCAAGAGTGTCTCAGATATACAGCTGAATGGATGTGTCAGTTATATTCCAAATAGGCTCCTGCAGGTCAAGGTTCTCCTGGCAGCAGGACTGTATGCTATTTTTAGATGGGATAAGGTCACAATGCTTTTAAAGACAGTGGAGTCTACAATAAACCTATTGATCATACTTTAGAACCAGTGCTTTAGACAGACATAGACTGAAACAAAAACTTGCCTGGCCATTTTCTTCATGGCTCGAGGGTAAAAAGCTTAGTAGACTTCATGTGTTTTCAGGATCCGCATACACTCAAGCACACTCTTGATATTTTTTTAATCCAGCTAACCAAATATAAGATGTGGGAACAGGAAAAATGGGGAAGTTAATTAAGAAATTAAATTATACTGCAATCCTAGTGAAATGTTGAACGTGGCTGTTCAGTGACAACTAATGAAATATTTCAGACACCAAGGCAAATGAATTCAAAACACTACTCAAAGAGTATTCAGCATCATGCTGTAACCATATTTTTAGTCTGTCCCATACAGTGAACCAACTCACAATCCATAGCAATTACAGACCTGCAGCACAAAATCCATGAACCTCAACAGACAAGCAGGAAGAAAGTGGCTTTCACTCAAAGGGTGGTGAAGCCTTTTTAACCTGTCTGCACTTCCAATCTAGGAAGTACCAACACCTCACTGCAAGTTTTCTCTTGTACCAAAGAATTGAAGAGCTATTATTCTTTCTGGGATACTTCCTCAATAATCTCCTAGAAAGTGATCCTGTAATTTATTGGTGTAATACTATTTTACAAACTTCAAAAAATAAATAGAACTACAGAATAATGGTGCACAACCTGAGGCTCCAAAATTCCCAAGTGTGAAATTCCAAATACAGGTACAATATAATACAAGCAGAAGAGAGGAACATCAATCAGAAGAATAATCACATTAACTACATTTAACTTTCAAAGTAATTGAAACAAAATTTAAATTGTTTTTTCTCCTGCCTCTTTCTCTTGTTTTTAAGAATGAAGTCCTTCACACATCATTCAAATGCCACAAGCACTGGAGCTGGAGGGGAAAATAGAGAAGTGACTGCAGCTCTTTTTGCTTCCCTCTTAATGCCAATTTTTAAGTTCTCTCTCTGCCAATTTTCTGTAGCAAACTACCGTAATCTCCTCACAAAATAGCTTTATATACTATATCAGGACCTAGTGCGCTGCATATTTGATTAGATTAGATTAGATATATTTAATATGGTATTACATTGGATTGTATTACAATTGGAACTGTAGAGATTGGGGAGGGGATTCGCCTCACGAATCATTTCATAGAAAATAAACACTGCCTACAATGTGAATTTGCATATTTTTTCCCAAGACTTCATTTGGCAAAAGTTATGCTAATACTGAAAGTCATGAGTTTATCTCTGCTGGTATTACAGCAGATTTTTTCTAATTTTTGTCAGTCAAAGAACAGCTTAGATAAAATTATGTAACATTCCCAGCGTTCAAACAATAGATATGGACCTCCTACTTTTATGATAACTTTCTACCCATATGTATCCCTTAAAGCAATCCATTCCTCCATAACTGACACTGAGACTTCAGAAGAAGGGACAAGGGGTGAGAAAGCAGTGTGTATTTTTATTTATCAGCTGTCTACTTTAGCAATTTAACTTGCTGTAATCCATATATCATACGCTGACATGACTGACCCCATTAACTACTCAAGGCCATCCTAGTAAGAATGGCTGACATTACATGGACAATACAATGGCTCAGATAAGTTAGATAAATTAGAATATCAGGAAACAATTGTAATCACAGTAACCTATATAAGTAGCAGGAAGAAAACTAAATAGCATAAGTTTTCATATTTGTATCTCAGTACATAGGTTACCCTAGCCTAGTCTCTCTATACATTAAGAATTTTATCAAAATTCAACTCATAACTTGGCATGTACAAACTAAAGTACACATAGGATGACTTTGTTTAATACACTCTTGGATGTTTATTTTTCATAATAAATATGATAGCATGAAGTTTGTGATTATGTATTGCAAGCAGAAATTCTAAATGTAGGAACCACCAGCTATATATTTAACTTCAAAGCAGTGCAATGACAGAAAATATAAACAGCCACAGGCACTTCAAAAATGTATTCAGCAGGGTAAAATATATTACTTTATTACTGTTTTAAAAGAATTAACCTTAATTTTTAATGCTACTTCTACTTTCTACTCTGATTCCTTCTCAAATGCTTGCACATTACAACTTGGAGTATTATAAGAAACATGGAAAAGGAAAAAAGAACTGATAAGAGACATGCCAATTATTACACACAGAGAGTATTCCATGCACAGATATGTATAGGTAATCTTCAACTGATGACACAACTGGGAGTGGAATGTCAGGCTTAAGTCAATGCAATCATAGTCTGAGGCACCCATGTGTCCGGACTCAATTTTACAAATATTTATGATGGTTGTTAAGCAAATTGTGCACTCAAAAATCGTCATTGTCACGGGACACTGCAAACAGCTGCAAACGAGAAATGGTTACCAAATGCTCAAAATATGGTCATGTAATGGCATGGAGAAGGCTCTACAATGTTTTATGATGGCTGGAAGTGCTTTGTAAGATTTCAGAGTTTTTCCTTAATCCAAAATATATTCGTAAGTGATTTTACAAAAAACAATATTCTCACATCTCACCCAACAATCTATAGTGGGCTGATGTATACTATAGAATTTTCTGAGAAGGTTAGAATGTAAATTACTAACTAATATGATATACTTTAATGAGTAAACATATTCTATAAAAATCAAATAATATTACAATAAAAAGGGAAAAGAACCTTCAAGTTAAACCTAATTTCTGATTATTGTATCGAATGTCATCTTCTTGGCTAGTTTGCTACTGATTCTTCTGAAACTTTTTTTACTATTCAGATTTGTCAAAGTCCTGAAATTCAGTTTTCCATTAAAATACTACCCATACTGTACTCCACTTAGCTTCTAAAATCAGCCAAGATACTGCCACTAAATAATGTTATTTTTAAAAAGTAAAGCAAAAAGCAAAAGCAAAAAAGTAAAGCATCTCATCCTAAATCCAACTTTCCTCCTCATGACTTTATGCATGCAATTTTTTGACAGTGTCACAAAATGATTTGCCATTTCATTATTTTGCATTTTTTTAAATGTCCCAGTCTAGCCAACAGCTGACAAATTCTAACTTCCTTGGCAGGCTACCAGCACAAACAGTTGTCAATAAAACCTATATAAAAAATGAAGAAATTTCTTTCAATGACACTGTGACATTCTCTAACCTCAGTAAGATAAAAAAAATTGATAGGCAGGTAATAAATGAAGTTGTCATCTCAAATATATTTATGTATTGTTACTTTAAAAAATGCCCGGGAGAACTTAAAAATCTGAAATTTGATGCAGGGAAAGAACTGTAAAGAAAAAAAAGGGAAAGAATACACAATTGTTCCAGTCACACACAATTCTGTTTTGGCTGTGGAATAAGAAACAGTACATAGGTGTCAAGAAGGCAGCAAGAAGTATACAGGATGCAAAAGAGAAAAATAAATGAGCATTTAATGCAATTAGATGATTTGTAGCTAAAATGAAATCACATTTGCAATGATATAATATATGATAGGAGCAGTGGACCAGATGGTGAAGACAACTCCAAATTCTTCTAAATGAAGCTGAATATGTGAATCCCCTCAAAACTGGCTGCATTAAATTTGGAGGTGAAAAACATGAAAAGCGTTATGATCTTGGTAGTGAGAATACACTAAAGTTAGACAATAATTACTGTTGAATGTTGTTATGTTTGCTATTAATTATTGGCCATATAATTATTTGTGTGTATGTAAGTTTGTATAAGTTTAATTTTATACAAAGTTTTTTTCCCCTATGTTTGTAAACAGTGAAATTAGCCTGCCAATGCTAATAATTTCCATTAGTAGAAAGATCATGGGTTTTATTAGTCCTGCAAAGAAACATTGTTAGGATCACATTACCTAAGAGTGTATGACAAGACAGACAACACAAAGCAATATTTTTTCAAGTCAAGCCTTTAATAAAAAAAAATGTAGTTGAAGAGGCTATTAAGTTGATTACATCAGTAACACTGAAGTGATGAGGGGGAAGTAAAGATATTTTTATATGGGTTGTTACTTCCAAAATAAACACTGAAAGGAATGTATTCTCATCATGGTTTCAAAGGCATTTTGCTCAAAGAAAGGAAACAATGACCAACCTCTGCTGATAATGAAGGTATACTCTTGCAGTATAAGTAAATATCTATATATATTTCTAGTCATCTTGCTTTTTAACAATTTTATCTGGAAATTATATTTTAGCACCATTCTTATATGAAATACAATGCCTGATCTTTCACTGAATGTACTTCCAATCTAAGATAAATTAATGAAAAACATCTGTTTAGACACACATGAAAACCGCATTTTTATATAGCTTAAGGTTGGCAATGCATGTTTTTGCGTCCTTAGCAGCCATGTAGCAAGGAATTGCTCAGTTTGAAATTCAGTTATAGGAAAGTGTTACCTGTTTTCTAACTTCTTCTTGTGTATAATCCAGGCTAGGTAGCTTTACAAATGTGAAATATAAACAAAACTAAAAATTTATTTCATTTATTTATTTATTTACTTCCCCATCCCCATCTTTTCTTTAAAAATATTAAAAATCCTAACATATATGGGAAGAGACATCACAACATCAATTGACTTAATCTTCCACACTGAAATATGAACTTCTACAACTACATACAGCCCCGAAGTAAGGTGAGCCCCAAGTTTGTAGATCTGAATTTACAAAGAGAGAGTTCAAGCACAAGGAGTATATTTACATCAGCAGTTAAACATACACAAAAATGTATTTATTTAATTTCTGTAGTTGCCAATCTCAGCTAAATTTGCAGTTCCAGATTTCCAAGATGCCATTAATGCAGCCTTACAATAAAATAGAATTAGTTCATCTAGTCCTATTTCCTATCTGGTTTACCTGGGAGGACTGACATTCAGTAGCCTCATACAGATTAATAGCAGAAGAGAGAACTGAGCCCTCAGGTAACACCACAAAGTAGGGGCTATGGGCTGCAATTTTCCCCTCACTATCAATACCACCTAGAACTGACCCACAGGAAGGAGGAGAATCAACACAATATAGTGCTACTCACCCCAACTCCCTAAGCTGGTCCAGAAAGATACTAAAATTAATGGTATCATTGGCTATTGAGAAGCCTATAAGAGAAAGGATGGATGCAATACCCCATTCCACTCCTGCCAGACAGAGGTCATCTGCAAGCATGATCAATTTGTCTCTGAAGCTAAACCCTGATTTTCCAGATCATTCATTTCATCCAGGGTCCTTTGAAACTGCCACACAACTACTCTCTCCACAATCAAAAAAGGAAAGGTTAGAGATGGAAAGAAAACCATCTGGACTAGTTGGGTTGAGCAATGGTCCCTTGAGGAGAGGGCATATAATTGCCTCCTTAAGAGTCAATGGGACCACCCCCTCCCTCCCTCAAGGAAGAATTAAGTAGCCAGGCTAGCAACTACAAGGATCTTGCCAATTTCTTCAGGCTCAATGGGATTGAATTCATACACATAGACACACACACACACAACCACGCAGGACTCAGCCCCCGTAATCTTTGTTGCTTCTGCCCAAAGGCCAGAGTTCAACATAAAGTAAATACAAGCAAGTTTATCTGCTAGGTACACAGTATATTCTTCACAGCTATACTGTAGGTGAATTTCAGTTTTACTCCTACCAAGAAGAGTTCAGGTCACCCAAAACAGAGCCAATGGGCAACTATCTGTGGATGCAATAAGGGTGGAGAAATATTCACATTTCACCGCCTTACTGCTAGAAAGTATGCTCTAATAGCAGTTCTAGTGTCTGTTTGATTGTCTTCATACCCTTTCTTTCACCAGCTGCATTCCAGATGTCTCTTAATGCTCTTTAGTTCCCTCAGCCCTACTGCATACCACAGAGAGTTAAGGGAAACTGTGGGAATGGATAGGCATTCCAAGTGGCTACCAAGGTTTCCACTAGACTGTGTAGCAGGCCTTCCACAACAATCCCAAACTCCCTTTGGAATCCAATCAGGTCCAGACCCAGCTCCATTGCAGAGGGAGGTGACATCAGAGAAATGAAGGTTCACTAAGGAATGATCTGACCATGACAGGGAAGAAAATACTATCTCTCCCAAATCCAGACCACCTGCTACTGCTTCAACAGAAAAACTAGGTCACACATATCCAGTATTATGTGTCGGACAGGCTATGTAAAAATTGGCTTACAATTGTGTTTCTAGATCATAACTCTGGTCTAACACAGGGACTGCCTATGTTATACTTGGGCTGAACTGACTAAGTGCATCTCTCCCTAGGAAACTGGCAGGCATCAGTAACTCAAACAAAACCATTAGAAATACCCTTAGGATATGGAAATCCTTTACACACACAATAAGATTCCCCAAACCTGGACCCATTACCCAAGGTCCACATCAACAAAGAAAATGAAATTGGCCAAAAGTGACAGTTTAGGTAAACAATCCTTTCAGGATACCAGAGATTACACCTTTAATAAATGAAAGACCCCTTCCTCTGACTGCCACCTCCAGCTACAATGTTAATTAAGCAGAAAGCCAGTTGATTTGTTAAATGTATGGAAAAACTCCACAGGCTAAGCCGGATGCCTAACCACCAAGCACCCCCTTTTGGCCATCCAGCTAATTACAGTTTCCAATAGTTCGTAGGGGGCAAGCTCTGTTCCTGGGACTAACAAAGCAAAAGTTATAAAGGTAATCACTTGACAATTGTAAATACTGTAGCCTATTTTTCGACTGCTGCATGGCACATTATGCTGGCAAAAGACTGCTCCAAGTTAGTTGCCCTGTGTATTCTATGGAGGACCAGTTACTGAGGAACTCCTTTAGGTATTATTCAAAAGGCTTCAA
This sequence comes from Oxyrhabdium leporinum, assembly GCA_032468155.1. Taxonomy (NCBI): domain Eukaryota; kingdom Metazoa; phylum Chordata; class Lepidosauria; order Squamata; family Cyclocoridae; genus Oxyrhabdium; species Oxyrhabdium leporinum. Next base: position 281,286 of record JANHFL010003583.1, on the reverse strand, counting down.
TTACTGATATAATATACTACCAATATAATAAATTTCTTTTTTCCATAAGCATTCAGCTTTGATCTGCAAGTCCTAGTATTTTGTATTTTTTTCCATTAGCTATTCTATCTCTTCCCCTTAATATTGCTAAGAAAAAGAAGAAGAAACATTGGAAAGGAAAAACAGGGTATTTGTTGTAGAAATTTGGCTTCCCGGTAAAAAAAATCATAAATGAGGCAATGTGATTCTACAATAAAACTTAATCTAAAAGATGAAATATCCAAACTATATTACAGCTCAGCCTCCAAAATAAATGTGACATTTCTTCCTACATAAACATGAAACATACAATATAAGTATCTGACATATAAACTTGCAACTTTATTAACTAACATGCCCAGTTTACTTTAACGGTAGCCAATTCTAATTGTCTGGTAGAACCTGAGAAATTAAAGGTCTTTCTGAGGATTCCTATCAAAAACAGACTGTCAGCAATATAAACTTACAGATTTATTTTTTTACAGATTAAATTATGATTTATATTTTTAGCCAAAACTTAATTTAAAAATTGACCAATTAATATTACTTTTGATGTGTAAGTTCACAATTGGCAAGCACATTCATTGCACTAGAATAAGACTGTTTTCTTTAAAGAATATTCACAGAACTAATAAACAATTTGAAAACAAATTATCATTTAACATTAAATACATATTTATAATTCACTATCGTATCTAGATTTGCCTGAAAATAGCATGGTTTTTTTCTTCAGTCTCAGATTAGAAAGTAATATAGTCATGTTTAAAATTCATGGTTAGGTGTATGTCAGTCTGTGTTTAAGAGACAGAGGCAGTATATTGTGTGCTAAGGAGAGCCCTCCAATGAAAGTGTTTGACAACACAAAAAAATCTTATAAATTACGTGACAACTGTGTAAAAGTCAGGATGAAACAAATAAACAGCTGACCTATAATACATCCGATTCATTGTGGCAATCAGAACTCTCTAGTTCTGATGTCAGTGCAGCAAAAGCAAAAAATACTTAGCATGGAGAGAACTGTAAATTATTCAGAGTCAACAGTATTGATTTTGAGTCGACATTTCAATCAGTTTGAACTAGAAATACTACACTGCTCATCCAACAGCTCTTAAGTGAAACTGCTTCTACCTCTCTGGAGCCTCTTTCTTTACTTACAGCGCTCTTTAACCCCCCCCCCCAAGTTTCTACAGTGCAGTATTTATTGTGGAATCTCCAGACCCAGGTACTTGACCTAAAGGTCACCAGTTCAAACCCCCCCCCCCAGACATTCTAAGTTGACTTTGCTGGGGCTTGAATTCACCCAAATGTTTTTTAAAAAGGAGGTCTTGAACGTGCTTAGTCTGGCATTCCACCCCTGGGGGAGAGGGGGGGGAGCATCAAAGTATATCATAAGCCTGAATCACTTCTCACAGAGTTTACACAAATGGCTAGCTATACTAATTTCTCAGAGTTTTGTGTTCACTTCTTTTTCTTTTGAATTATTGAGGGAGAAAAGAAAGCACCCAATGTTAAATCAGATGGCTTTTAAAGTGTAATGAATGATATCGATTTGCTACATTTTGATTAGGTAAAACATCTGTTCAATCAAATGAAATAAACAGTGTAATCTTCTGGAACTGTCATAATTTAAAGTCTTGTTCTATTCAGTATCCCAACTTATAGCAAAACCAAGATTACCAACAAAGGAGAAAATTGGTAGCTCAGGGTTGAAATGAGAAGTCCATGGTGCTCTCTAAGCTTGATTGTTTTCTTGTAGACGTTTTATTACCCAGACTAGGAAACAACATCAGTGCTAGTCCTGCCAAGAAAACAACCAAGCTCAGAGCACACCAGAGACCCTCAAAACCAAGATTTTTCAAATTAGAGGCATAGGGTCTAGACAAATCCCTTATGATCCCAGAAAAAACCCGCTATGATTCTATTCTTCCAACTATGCCCATAAACAAGTCTATTAACAAGTTTTATTCATAACATCACATTATTTTATGTGAAATTTATGATAATTGCTTATTGGACACTGCTGTATTTTGTAATTCTGTTGTTACAATTAGGTAGTATTTTAATTTTGTAAACCATCTAGATAAGACATTTGTATTTGAGAAATTAAACATATTTCAAATAGAAAAACTTACACCACTGTAGTGAATGTGTGCGTATGTGTGCGCGCGTGTATGTGTGTTTTGCAACCAGAAGTTACAGGTGACAGGGAAGTGACATGGTCAGAGGAGACCAAAGCAAAACATCTGCCCTTTCCCCTCCTGCCTTTTGGTATTTTGGGATGCAACAGAGCTCTTTTTAATGTCAATTAGTGTATTAAACCTGTTAGACGTTTAATGTACAGTTAAATTATGAAATTAGCCATTGCAAATCAAAATTTGCAGATTTTGGATGGCCTGTGGCCAATGGACCACAAATTAACCATCTCTGTAAAATTAAGATCTTCAAAATACCCCCATAACTGCAGTTTAGCAACTATTCATTATGATACACAATACCTGCTCTATTTGAACAAATATTCTCAAGAACATTCACATCTAATACAGGCATAATGAAAATCTCTACAACTATGATTTGCATATCAGGGTATAACCCAAGGAATATACACAAGGAATTCCCATCTCTTTATTCAGATACAAATCATGCTTTTCTTTCTTTGTCTAAATTATTTATTACTAAAATACTAAGCTTGTTTGTTTTTAAAATTTATACACAAAATAAGTGAAAGTTTTCTCATAATCCATTCATAAAATCTGATTAGTTTTAACTACAGATGTCAAAACCTTTGTTACATTAAATTAGGGTGAGACAAATAAAGCAAGAGAAAGGAAAGCACACCAAGCAAGAGGTGTGAAAGAATAGTGAATGTAATAAAGACTAGTTATCATTTTGCAAATAGCAGTTTTCAGAAAATCAGTGTTATGTCTGAACCAGCTCTAAGATACATTGAATATTTACACCTGAGTGCTCTGAATTCTCCACAAAAACAAACCATCAATTTTCTACATAGTACTCAGTCCTGAATACACTTTCTAGCTCCATTACTAGGGTCCATGACAATTTTACAAAGAAATGTGGAAGACAAAGCAGTTCCAGCTGTTGCAGATTGTCATGCCCCCTGCAGCATGGCTACATTTCAGCAACTTGGCAACTGACTCGCATTTATGATTGGTTGCAGTAAGCTGTGGTCATATGAATGCAATTTGCAACTTTTTTGCTGGTTTCTGGTACTTTTTTGCCAGTTTTGTCATAAAATCAGGTTCAGTCACATGGTTGTGCCTTGGCTTTCAACCAAAATTCTGGTACCAATAGCAATCTTTGGTTGACAACTATCTGTACAGCCATTATAACCATTCATTCAGTGATTGCTCGAAATTACAATGGCACTGAACAAAAGCACTTATGAACCGAAGTTAGGGCTGCACTCTCAAACTCACATCATAAATATTCAGGCACTGGGCAGCCCACCTGCACTTACAGGTGCTACAATTCTTCCACTCACCTATCTCTCTGCCCATCCATGCTTTTTTTTAAATGTCCTGCATAGCAGCACTTAACATCAGCATCAGCACCAAAAATGAGGTTGAAGTAGGGACCCCTGGGCCTACTTTAGCATCTCAGCCAGTTGCCTCTACCCTCCAGTCCTTAATTTCAACCCTAGTGCTACAAGTGCCACTAAGTAATGCAGCCAGCCACCCCAGTACCATTCCACCAAGTCCCAATTGCAATTGCCACCCTCTATTCCCCAGCATACCACTCCGCTGTGTGCCATTCACCTTCAACCATTTTTCTGTCCCTGCTGCCAGGTCCAGGTCAAGTCAAGACCTGGGATGGTAGCAGATGGCTGAAACTGCTGAAGGGTGACTTCAATCCCAGTCCCAGCACTGACACAAATGAGTGTCATACTGCTGGGCTGGGGTGGCTGAGGCTTCCAGTAGTGGCTGCAAATTTGCACTGTACTGCAGAACTCCCAACTTGCATGCAGCTTGTGCTAGGCCTCCCAGGGCCCCTGCTATCTCCCTGAAGCATCCTATATTCCTTATCTGGTACTTCATCTGCTTAACGACTCCTAATTCCCACTTAACAACTGCAACCAGGAGTGCTGGGATTGTGTCACTGAACGAAGCAGTCATGTGACATCCTGCTTAACTACTGTTTTGCTCAGCAACTGAGATTTCAGTCTCAATTGTGGTCATAAACAAACCTGTAAACAGACATAGGACAAGTATAATCCCAGATGATTGTGAAGTGCTATGCATAGCCAAAAATACTTCATTCATATCAGACAAAATTCAAATAATAGCACTCAATAAGATCATATATAGTATGTATCCCCCACACAGGAACCGTACAAAAAAAACCCTTGGATTTACCCAACTAACAGCACAATCGGTATCACTATGAAACACATAAATAAAAGAAATTGCATTTTTGATACCCATTCTTCATTCCAAATCAACTGTAATTTTCACATCATCTAATTTTCAAGAAAGTTCAGAAAAGACACAATTGCATGCCTAGGAGAGTTTATTTTTAAAAAGGCCAACTTAGCCATGTGCCTTCTAAATCACTGCTTTTAGAAGACAATACAATACATAGCATAGACATCTGAAAGTCATTGTGGAACTCTAAAAATACAGTCATCAGTGAAATCTAAAAAAAATCTAAACTTGAAAAATACGTTTTGATTAGTAAATGGATGGAAAAAATGTTAGTGGAAATCTCAGGAAAACAAGACAAGTTCAAGTTATAACTTTCTTTTGAAGTTTAATATGATTTTGTGCGGAAAATCTAATGTAGCTATTTTTAGTCAAAGCATACGTTTAAAGCTAAATTCATTAATCATATACATGTGTGTATGTAATTTTTGTGGGGGGGATTGTTTTATAATTTGAGTTTTTTAATTCTTACAGGAATAGTGCAAATATTGTTGCTGTGATACTTAATTTCAGATTGGTAACAATACATATGGAACACAAATAAATGCTTTCTTTCCACATCTTAAACTCTTCTACTTGGCATCTATTTTATTTGGCATGCTCCTGATTTATTAAAAGAAGTTCAACTAATATAGTATTTCTGCCTTCCTGCATTACTTCATGGAGTAATTAAAAGCACAGCAGCCCTGCAAGAAAAGAAATATGGCAATCATATTTCTCATAGCACTAAAGACAAATATGACAACATGTTTCAATATGAAGTAGAATTCAAATTGTCAACCACACTGTTATTATTCATGATGACTGCAAATTTTTCTTTTAATCTGTGATAAAGGTAAATCTTCAACTTGTAACAGTTCATTTAGTGATCATTCAAAGTTACAACAGCACTGAAAAAAAGTGACATAAACGTTTTTCACACGACCACTGCAGCATCCCCATGGCCATATGACCGAAATTCAGAATCTTGGCAACTGGTGATCGTTAGTGTATTGGGGTCATGTGATCACATTTTGCAGCCTTCTGACAAGCAAAGTCAATGGGGAAACCAGATTCACTTAACAGCCATATTATTAGCTTAACTGCAGTGATTCACAACTGTGGCAAGAAATGTTATAAAATGGGGCAAAACTCACAACAAATGTTTATTTAGCAACATAAATTTTGGGCTCAATTGTGGTTGTAAGTCAAAGACTACCTGTATACACTTTTCAACATTAAAAGGTAATGCTGAAATGACAAATGTATGGTGATATCACACAAATGCCACTGTTACATATTTGAATTCTGACATCTGACACAAGTATGAAGTTGTGACATTTGTGTGACTACATCCTTATGCATATTTTATAATTTCCCCTTCTCCCAATGGACTCCTATGTACTAAGCAGGGATAAAGTATTGTTTTTAGGAAAAAAATTGAAACCACATTACAGCTTCCTGGGAAAACAGGCTAACAATCCTGCCCAAACTGTTACAAAAGCTATGCATCAGTCATCACTTGAAGCAAAATCTAAAAATGTGAAGGATTAGAAGGATTCACACTAATTTCTGACTGTAAGTGAATGTTTGCCTTATAACATACATTAATTCAGTCTGTTCAAAGTTATTTCTCAAAATCTCATTTTCAAAAGTAAAATGTGCATATATATACTTATTCAATTGAAAAAGGTTTCAGTCATTTGAGGATATTTTTCTCTATGTCATCAAAAAGACGTTAAAAAACGTGTTGATCTAGATGAAAAAATTATTTCTCCATATTATGACTTGTTATAGTGTAGACAAATGACTAAAGTGGCTCCACGTGGCAGCTATAATGCATGAAAGAAACTGAAAGGGAGAATCTAGAATATCTAGTTTTACCACATAGAGGCCTGCATCTTAGTAATAAATCCTGGTGTATTTCACTATGGTAACTAGCAACAGGAAGAAAGAATAATGGTCTTAGCAGTTTAGTGAATGTATCATAATCGTACTTCTATCTGGATTTCCCTGACTTTCCCTCACTCTGTCTAAAAAGATGTCTCCAAACATGAATTAAGCTTTTAACTCTTTTATTATCACAAAATTACAAGTGTATTATAATAGGATTTTAGAAGGAGTTTGTCACCATATTCCATTTCTAGATTTGCTTATTCCTTACATACACACATGAGCACACATCATACTCTCTGATTAACAAAAAGCGACATATATATAAAACTATTGTACACCAAATACATGTTTGGGCCTGCTAACAGTGACATAACCGACTTCAATAACCTTAGGGGCTACTCCATTTCTGCAAACAGGAGACCAATAAATTCAGCACTACTTAGTGGTGGAATTTCATATAAATAAGAATATAATTGTAGGAAAACTGAGTGCAGTATCAAATCAAGCAATAGACAGAATATTCAAATAAGGACTATCACTCGCTCATAACTTTTCTTTTTTTATGAGCAAAACTGTGAATGAAAGTCATTAGAATTTGGCAGCCTGTTGAAGACCAGAAAAAATTATTCACAGATAAGATCCAATAAACTGACTATCACAATCTCTGGCATACATGGTGTGTGATTCTCCCCAAAGAGGGATATTAACTATATATGCAAAACAGGAACAATTCTCAAACTACAAAATATTATACTAAATTGGATAGTCCAGCAGAAAAAAATGCTAAAGTGTTTGAATGCACCAATCTTTCACCAGGCTACAAACTGCTATACTATCCTAATTCTGAAAATCTATTTAATTATGGAAAGATTTTTTTTATACTAGAGTGCCTCTTTTTTCATAAAAGAAATGGCTTGGTTCAAACATAAAATGAATCCAATGCAAACAACCACATTAGGGCTTAGTATTGTGCGGGCCACATCTTAGTTGGCAAATATGTGTCACAAGATGATTGCCTGTAAGCTAATCACGGGATGTCACATTTGTGACAATTGGAGATCTGTTATGTCCAGCAATTTTTGGACCTTGCTTCCCACTAGAAAAAAAAAGCTACTTTCAATAGCCCTGGTACAGTAAAACAGTAAAAGATTTTTCCAAGACAAACTCAACTCCTTACGGCATCATAGGTACATTCAGGTAATTTTTTTGGCAAATACCAGGTAGTCCTCGACTTACGACCACAATTGAGTCCAAAATTTCCATTGCTAAGCAAGACAGTTGTTAAGTGAGTTTTGTTACATTTTACAACCTTTGTTGCCAGTTATTAATTGAATCACTGAAGTTGTTAAGTTAATAACATAGCTGTTAAGCTTCCCCATTGACTTTGCTTGTCAGAAAGTCTAAAAGGTAAACATATGTCCCTCAACACTGCAACCATCATAATTACATGCCAGTTGCCAAGTGTTCAAATTTTGATCATGTGACTATGGGATGCTGCAATCTTCATAAGTGCGAAAAACAGTCATAAGTCACTTTCTTCAGTGCCATTATAACTTTCAATGATCACTAAACAAATGGCTGTAAGTTCAGGACTACCTGTACTCTGGAAGGAATTTGTCACTGCATTCATCAAGGATTTTTAAAATTTTCTAATCTACACTCCTGCTAGTATGTACTTCATATACTAACTAAGTCTAATTTTTGAGGTCAGCTTAGATTGACTAGTTACCATAACCCAGTCTTAGTATCCCCACTTATGGATCCAACTTTATAGCTCAGAGATGTATTATATCAATAGTGTTACTTTAATAAATTATATCAACCACTATCCTACACTAAGACATTTTAAACCATGTAGATATAAACAAGAAACTATAGACTCAAACCATTGGCCACATGCTGCAATCATCCAACATTAATCTATAGCCATCTAGGGACAAAAAGTACATTATCAATTAGTACAAATAAAAATGGTAAGTTAATGAAAAAGAATAAGTTAATGACAAATGACACATAGAAATTAATTTGAGGAAATATGCCACTGTTCTCAAGTAACATTTTTAGCATTTAGCTGTCTTACTAACAATCTCACTCACTCTTACTAACAATATTTTTTTCCAGCATCAAATATGTCTTCATTAGCAAATCTCAATTATAGTTTATCAAACCTTTCTCATCTCTGTAACACAGAATGTGTGTGTGCATAAGCACATACTTTCATTTTAATTTGCCTCTTGGGGGAAAAAAACTGAACTCTTTTTGGCTTGGGCCTTTAGGTTACTGGCACTAACACAACTTCTTTTTACGTTTTCTTCTGAACACCAAGCCAAGAAAGATGATAAAACTGTTTGTATAGCCAAAAGACTAGTCTCAACAGTGTTTTGTTTTGTTTTTTGAGGTAGGGGGGGGGGAGAATTTAGCTGCGTTCACCTTTCCCCACCTTCTCTCCGCCTTTCTCTCCTTTAGCCAAAAGACCTATAAACATTTTATGTAGTCAGGAAGCATTAAAAAATATTGAAAAGACCTAAATGCTCCTGGGATGTGACACTCTCATCACACTCTGGACTTCAGCCAAGTTCATCCGTTAATGGGCAGCTACAGCCATGGCCTGACCCCCCTCCCATTTTCCTCCTCTCCCTTTATTCCCCCACCCCCACAATTCGCCCTATGCTGGCCCTTTTCCCTGACCCCTCTCAGTCCTAAAAAACTAGACATCGATTATGTCTGCGCTTTTCCCTTTCCATTCAAGATAAACATAACGCTTCAAGTCCAGGGCACACCCTGGGACCCTTCACAAAGCCATTTATCATTCTGTCTGCCAAACCAGTCTGGCCACACTAAGGCACAACAAAATAATGATCTCAATGTACAATTTTCCTTTTGTTGTGCTTGCTCTCCTACGACTAACCTCTTTGCCTCTACCACTTTCTCAGGAGCAGCTGCTATTGACCACAAAATCATTTTCTCACAAATGCATTTTTAAAAAAATTAAGGAAATTAAGTGTGAAGGCTTTTATGGATTTTATTCTGCAAGCACATATTTTCCCAAAGCTCAAGGTGATTAAAATATTTTAAGTTTTAAGTGTCAGTGTGTACAAGTCTACGTGTATTTGAAAATGCTTTGCAAATTGTCACTATTTTGTATTTTTAGTATTTACCATTTTGAAAGCTGATTAACTGCTCCAAAATTTAATTGCTCCAGGCAAAAAAGAAGCAGCAGCAGCTAATTTTAACTTCTAAAAACAACCAGAGCAGTATTTCTTGCCAACTTTTTTGATAAAGACCAAACTGCAAATGGTTCAAATAGAACAATTGCTCCAAGATAAGACAAAGTCTACTGGGCTGTACCTCTTTTCCTATTACATGCATTACAGAAAAAGAGACTGGCAAAGTGATTGCCCCAGAAATGGCAAATAAGTAAGCCAAGCTTGATATACAACTGCAGACATGAAAAAAGGAACCATTTTCATAATTATGTGACTTACTTAGTCACTGTATTTCTTTCCCAAATATACACATGTGATCCAATATTTTTGTTTTCATACTTTGGGGAGAAATAGTATTTAGAGAGATGTGGCTCACATCACAAAAGTCCATGTTTTCTATTTTACATCAATGAAACTATTGTTTTGCAAAAAACAACCAAGAATCTTAAAACACTGAAAATCAAACATATTGATTATACTATATGCTTTAAAGATATGATATATGCTTTAATAATATAGTAATAAATGTGGAATTTCAAAACTACATTAAGTCCTATTTGCTTTTTTTTTAAGAATAGCACAGCCAACCTTCTGTTAGCTGTTTTAATACAACAACTCTGATCATAATCTGAAAGAGGGAGATGGCAATTCAAAATAGATAAATAATAGAATAATTATGAAGAATTAAATTCCATCTGATCTACAGGGTTAATTTTCCTGAAAACTGTATTATATTTGTATAAAGATTTTGTTAGGGTTCCCCCTCCCAATTTCCCAGGCACTAAAATGTGGCAGCCACAGAGGCCTTCTACAAATATGGCTCCCAAGGCTGACAC
>JANHFL010003583.1:245396-259282 GCA_032468155.1 Oxyrhabdium leporinum | reverse complement strand
ATTTTTAAAAGGGGGGGGGGGACAACCTCTTTCCTTCCAAAATAAAAGATATGTTTAGAGCTTTTACTATACATCAACAAAAACAGGGAAATGGACCAACAATTACTTCTAATTATAAAGGGGAAGGTTTTTGTTTGGCTAGGAAAAAAATAGATCACAAAGGTAGCAATGATAGTGTTCTCCTTTATTTCATTCAATCAGATGTAGAATTGTTTCCTTTAAAAATTAATGTATGGCAATTCTTGGGTAAAACTCATTTCAACAGGTAACTGGAAGTACTTCTTATCCTATTTTTATGCAAATTTCCATATCAATTCCTTAAACGATTAATGGGGAGTTGGATAAAATGGGGAGTTAATTCTATAAAAATTAGAAATGGGGATCAATTTCCTTTTATTCTGGAAAAATCTAACATACTGAAAATATTGCTATTGTTTTCATTCTCTCTAGGCTATCTCAATCTTCTACAATTCCCTATATAGCTTCCATATTAATCTGCTGTGTGTAGCTTTATTATTATATGGTGGTTAAGGGAACATTAATGTTCTTTGGATTGCATTTGACAAAACATGAGCCCATTTGAGCTCAAACCCAAAATCTATTCTACAGCATTCTAATTGTGAGGACAAATGAAGAGCATATAATCCCCATAGGAATTAGACTAAACCTCCCTATCACATTAATAGAAAAATACATATAGGCATGCATATCTCGGTTCCTGCCCTCAACAGCCTGAATCAACATCACCTTGGAATGAGTAATGTACAGAGTAATGCTCTACCTCAAAGAATTCCTTGAAATAATTTTTTAATGCAGTAGGAGCAAAGAAAACAACCATTTTGCAAACTCCAGCACTGCTCATTATAAGCATGCTGAAATGGTTGGGAGGTTATGACAGGATATTCCTAATCAACTGCCAGGCATACAGGACGAAAGGGTTTATATTTCCAATCCCCCATATTCCCATCTTGCAACATTTTGTAAATGTTGTTGCAAAAATGTTTTTGTCTCATTTAAAACTTTCAATGAAGAAAGAATCATTTTGCCACATATTCTATCATACATCTGTATCTAGTAAGACTGTCCAGCCCTTCAGACCAGAAGCAAAATGGTGTTTCAGAACATTCAGGAGCCCCCAAAATACCCCATTTGCAAGTACTTAAAGCAGGTATACCTTTTCCCAGGATCATACCGCTGCACTCTATAGCTGTTTCACTCTAACCAACTTCTATATAAGACTGGAGGTCTAAAGGGGGAGGCATAAGTTATCAACCAAAAAAGCTTCCTCCTAGTCCAAAGAGCATCCCTCTCACTTACTGCAAGTGTTAAAGAACAAGGCCAGAAGCCAAAAGGCTGTTAATTCAAGTCGTGCCTTAGGCATGAAAGATAGCTGGGTGACTATGGACCAGTCACATATATCAACCCAACACACTCACAGGGTTGTTATTGTGGGGAAAATAGGACAAAGAGGGAGCATTTGATGTCTTGAGTTATTTATGAAAATAACAGAGGCAGAGAAAATAATAAAGTAAAATAAAATCATACACACATTATGTGGTAGTGGAAATTTAATATGACAAATGAAAAGCTCCAATGCCAATTTAGTCATGCTTAAAACACAAGTTTCTATATGTACATCCCATCACTCTAGTTCAGGAAAAGGAAAACTTTACAGGAAGTAGCTAAAGCTTGTTTTAGTTAGATTTAGGATTAAATAATTAAATTAAACAATTTTGTTTTTCTTTTTAAACATATTTTATAATCTCCTGTAGCTATTATTTTATACCTCCAAAAAAACTGTATCATGTGAGAAGTAGACAAGAACCTCCTTCCATCTGTTATCCAAGAGAGAGAAAAAACCTGCATCTATTTCTTTTTCCGTTGATCAGTTGAAATACTCTGCAATGAAAAGTATCTAATCGGTTGCTAAAATGTTATTAAATGTAGTTTACTGGAGCACAGATTTATGATGGGGCATAAAGGAATGCAGCAGAAATCCTAAGACAAAAGGAAACAAAGGAGTACATGATACAGAAGTGAAAAAGGGACAAGTAAAAGAGCAGAGGTGTCCTCATTTAAAGCAATCACAATAACCAAGGCTGATCCTAATGCCTTATAATCAATCTGCTGAAATTAACTGGATTTCAGTTAGATAACCGATAGCGATAACACATGCTGACAACCCAGTACGGGTAATTGTTGACTTACAGCCATTTGCTTAATGACAGATCAGAGTTACGACGGTGCTGAAACAAATGACTTACATCCAGTCCTCACAATTACAACAGCCACAAAGTCATCACAGTCATGTGATGAATATTCGATTGCTTGACAACCAACATATTGTATATTTACAATGGGTGCAGCATCCCAGTCACATGATCACTCTTTATAACCTTCCCAGTCAGCTTCCAACAAACTAAGATAATGGTGGGAGTCAGATTCACTTATTCACTTAACCACAATGATTTGCTTAACCACTGCAGCAAAACGGTCATAAAATTGGCCACAACACACTTATCATTTGCAATGGAAATTCCGATTCAAACTAAGGTCCAAGTCAAGGACTACCTGTATAGACCTGTACTTACCTCTTAGTCAGTTTACTGCCCTCAGACACAAAAAACAATACGCCATCATCAGTAATGTGATGGAAACCAGTTCAGTTTGTTCACAGGTGAGGTTAGTTCATACTAACCTCAAATTCATTGTATGAATTTATACTGTGATCATTTTTAGGCTTCACATAAGGTACAAACCTATCCCTTAAAATCATTTACAAAACCCAGTGCAATCAGTTCACACCTTATTATGACATCAAATAAATCACATTATATCTTAGCACAGTGTATGAACCCTTGTCTGGCTGCCTGAGGCTGCATGCTTTGGACCAACCAAATCAAACAAAGTCATTCAATTATTATGGGAACAAAAACAAGAATATTGGTTTATATTTTCTAAACATACATGTTTAGACAGCCAATTTGGTGCTGTGGTTAAGGCATCAGGCTAGAAACTGGGAGGTCACGAGTTCTAGTCCTACCTTAAGGGCAAACCCAAGCAAATTATCTTGGACTAATCATTTTCTCTCAGCACTAAGGAGGCAATGGCAAACCACTTCTGAAAAACCTTGCCAAGAAAACTGCAGGGATTCCACATTTTCTAAAAATCTCTAAGTCAAAGACTAATAAATAAATACGTTATTCAAATATTCATCACTCCACAATTTATTTTCTAGGTCATATCCTTAAGGATTAGAAATTCACATTTCCTTTTTAAGAAAAAATAATAATAAATATGATACCCAATATATGAGCAGGGAAATAGCAAATGTGAGAGCTTGGGATTGCAAAATGCATAACTTGGTTATACTGCTATGTTTAATGTGTAACCATAGTCAAATTACAGAATATACACATTAAAAATGGTAACTGAATTTTTTTAATGAAAAGTAGCTAAGCACAAGACCAATTTAAAATTGGATCAAGTTAGTTGCTGAATGGTTCAGCAATTATTGCCTTTAATCTAAATAGGAAATTGTAGGGGAGGGGGACAATAAATTATGCTTTAAAAAAGATTCAACAAAATAAATAAAAATGGCTGAACTCATGTTCTCTGGTATTATTTATACAAATTTCAATGGTATAGTAACATGACCAAAGCCAATCATCCTATATTGTGACAGTACAATAAATCAGTAAAATTTCAGACTCTTGTAAAGCATTTTCATACCTTCCTTTTTTTAAAATTTAAAATTTTTAAATTTTTTTCAAGAGTATATTCAAGAATTTAATTTTCAGAGAGATGAACAAATGTTTTAAGATATTCCTATATATAGATACACTTATCAGGAAAGTATAATGGAGTATTATGTAAGAATAACTGCATTTCTTCTAGTGTAATATATGAAACATAGCATAGTAAAAGGTCCATTACACAGTCTTGAAGCAATTATTACTGAAAACACACACACAAAATAAGCATTATGCTTTTTGTTTAAAAACAAAATAGCATTGTAATCAGCATTACAGAGAATGAGTTTTACTATCCCTGCACTGCATATATTTAAAAGAGGCCTTGAATTTTATCCAAAGAAGTTTATATATTTGAAGTGAGAAATGCATGTATATTTCATGTAAACTGTCTTCTATTACCACATCACTGTGGTTCTCATTTGTGTTTGAGAAACAGACAAAGAGAATTTTGCCTTATTATTACAGAGCTGGTATCTGTTCAAAAATATTAGGGAGATCTTCAGGAAAGGATGGTGCAGTTCCTCGTACTTTTAATCTGAAATATTGTATCTTTTTGCACTTTACTCCTCCCTAAATGTCTATTAACTCTTTCTTTCTCTCTCACTCTCTCTCTCTTACACATGTTCTACTATTCTAACATTCCTGCTGAGAATCTACAAATCAATCTCCTTATTGTCTAAACCATAGCACTGATATAGGACTAAGTCCAGCCATAGGACTGATATTTATTAAATTATTTCCTTTGCAGTATGTTCTTGCTCGTTTTTGCTATTCAGTCAACTCTGTGTATACAGGGGAACTTCCGCTCATTGGGAGAGCCTCAATCATCACATGCTGCCAAGGAAAAAGAAAAAATATGTATAGGAGAAATAAATATCTATATCCCAAATAATATAAAAGCTGGAAGCAAAGTAGTAGGTTAGTTCAAGGGAGTCCAGCTCATATAAAAGCTCCTTTGGAGGATCAACGATAAAGGAGCTTTCTCTCAATGGTTCTGAATAAAAGACTGTTGTATTTGAAGTAAAAACTTGCTTTTATATCATAGGTTTGGGGAAAACAGAAAAAAATGGAACAATCACTAGCTGCAGGCAAATTATGACTTGCCAGATTCAGAGATCTTTCTCCAAATTAGTAACTTCAGAAAAGAAATGTTATAAAACGCATACTCAGCAAGTTATGCCATGCACTTATCCAGCTAACTCCAATGGTACAATTTCAGAATACTTTCTGAGTACTGTATTGGTAAGGAGAAAGTACAATGGCAAGGAGAAAGTACATTTTAAAATGTTTCAATATATAAGTCAGAATAAAACAGAACACTGGGATTGCCTCAGCCAATGTAGTATCATTCTTTGCCTGTCAAAAATAAATTTCTATCCAAACAAACCTCTGGATTTAATTAAGCTTTCCAAAGTCTTCTAACAACCATCCAGCAACGAAAGGAAAAGCTAGTTCAATTGTACAATTTTTTGATGGTTCCCTTTACAATTTGTGTTGGAAAGAATTACTCAGATGTTGTGCATGGACCAAATAAAATAAAATAAACTTGACAATTTACAGCCTTTCCCAATTCTAATTTACAAGCAAAATTCACATGGAGAAGGCAGGAAGGACTCAAGCTCAAATTTTCGGATGAATAACTATTTTAAACTGCAATGTTATATTTTCTTGAGAAAATATGAGAATAAATCCAATTCAACTCAGTGGGATTTTTCAGTATACAGTATTACACAAACTGCAGCAATCTCCATTGACTCTTCAAATTAAGAAAAATGGATTTCATCTACTTCTCATGTCCCATTGGCCCAACCATACTGCAACAGTTAAATTCTAATTTCTTGAATTTTCAATAGGATACAATTACAAATTAAAATCTGCAAAGCACAAAATTAAAAGAACAATTGGTCTACTGAACTTATTCCATCTATTGGAGATGTAGGCAAGCAAAACTATCTTATAAATCTTCTACCTATTTAAATTCTAAAACGGAATTATTTATGTTACATGAAATATATACTATCATTTGAGTCCCCGTTAACACAGCTTACAGATTGTATGTGTACACATGTACATGCAGCATCTATATAATGCATTATACATCACAATGCTTAACAAAATTTAAAATTACATTCCCTTACAACCACAACAAAATGTATAAAAACAAGTTGATATCTGCCTAATATAAAGAAACAATTAATAATACTAAAAGTTATAATATCACATTCACTAGTAATAACTGAATTATCTACTTTTCAGGTTAACAAAAGCCAAAAGTGCTTGTTATTCCTTTATCATTAAACCGCTGCTAAATCACTGGCAAAAGATACTATATAGGACAAATATGCACAATCATGAAGAACGCTTTCATTTTCTATTGATTTTGTTTTATTACAGAAATTGACCTCTAACATTACTGTATGGCTCTAGAGCCTATAGAAAAGTTAGTCTACCTTGTTACATTATTAATGAATGCACATACAGCATGGGGAATGTATTTTTAATATAGATTGCCAAAATTTCACATCAATATTCATTTTTAATTTCTTTACTATAAAGCAAGATGAGAAAGTGCAATCAATGAGTTAAAGATGTATCATCTGATAGTATGATGCAATAACTTGTATCTTCTATATCAAAGCAATGAACCCTGAATATTATTTATAGTAGGAAGATAGCCTCTTATTGCAACACATTTGCTTATTGATTAGAAAATGGCTCAGTGACTTTCCATATTTAATATATAACAGGGCAATAATCATGTTCCTGTTACAGTCTTAACAGAACTCATTATTTTGTTGTTATGAAGCATTTTTCCCAATGGCATTTATTATGATAAATTATTTTTTTTCTTCCACAGGTTTTTTAAATACTAGTTTATACCACTCATTACTATATGCATCCATCATTCAGAATGCCATACTCAGTTGTTTTATTTTCAAGGATTGTAAGATGTTGCTAAAACTAGCAAGCCTTTAAAAAAAAAATCCAACTACTTTAATTGAGCAGTCCCTAATTCCAGAAGTACTTTTACCCAAAAGTAGTAATTACAAAGAATCAATTTTTGTTACTCCAATTTTACTGAAACATTAGCTTGATAGTATGGTACATTTTATCCTGAATTTATGTAAACTGCCAAAACAGGGACAAACAAAATGAAAAAAGTAATGGAAAGGACTATTTTATATAATGAGAGCATTTTATACCATTACAGATCTCCCCAGTTTATATAATCTTTTTATGAATCTGAAAACATACTCTCTCACGTGGAGGTCAGCCTAAATTGGCTATCTTCTAAAATAATGTACAAAATGCAGTGAACCTAACACTAAACTTTTGCATATATCAGTAATGAATGTATCATTCCAACACATTGCACATGAGTTCCAATGATATCCAGAACATCCAGCATACGCATAGAAATATAAGAATCTTGGATCAAACCCAAGATTCATCTACTTCATCTTCCTGCTCCCAGCAGTGTCACACCAAATACTACAGGGGAGTGTACTAAAACATAAAAACTGCATTACTCTACTATAAATTGCTACACACCAACTAGTAATTAGTGATATAGTATCAAATGTGCTAAACATGCTCAATTGACTAGATTCCCTCTCTGTATTGAAACGAAAATCAAATTGCTTTTGAACTTAAGATTATAAAAAGCAATTCGGACTGGCATTCATTACAACTCTACAAATTTGTCTTACTTCCCTCTGAAAGTGATGGAAGTCAGTTGCTGTCATCACATCTTGTGACAACTTATTGCAGGAGCAATAATAACCCACATGCTCCCTGGGTGGCGCTAAATGAGTGACAATCACTTGATGCAGCTGTACTGCCCTTTTGGGCCTCACGGACATGACAAACAGAAGTGGATAATATCAAATAGCCCTTTAGCGACAAGTAAATTAATAAATTCATTAAATACCAGAGAACTTTCTTTTGCTTTTGCACTACTCCTACCAGTCAATACAAAGGAAAATATCAATGAGTGACTGTAAAATCTATTACAATCTTCTTCATGTTAGTTAATCTTTCCGTTCATAAATAAAAAATGGTAACCGTCCTATTCGTTTCTACATAAGGGACAGATAGCAGCATGTAGGAATAACAAACAATGCAAACAAAAATTAGCGTCCCTATCTCCTACATTCAAAATGAAGCAATCAGGCTAAAGTTTATAAAGCAGAGAAAGCAGCCAGTGGATTGATAGGTTTGGGAGATCAGTATTCCATGTTTACAAGAACCAAAGACCTGTGAAATGTTATCTCACTTGTCTAACTGCAAAATGAATATTCTGAGTACCTGTTTCAACTGTCAATTCACAGAAAAAGAAGTAGTGTGGCAACATCTATCACTGTATCAGCAAACCTAGTGCATCCTTAAATTTCTTCTTCCAGGCCCATTCCATAAATATCTCACAAATCCTTAGAAGAGATCAGGAGGGCAAATGTGGAGAACGTATGCAGGAAAAGAAAATATTTTTCCCCAGTAGAATCCATTTCCTTAGTAGAAGGAAGTGATAGATTTATCTCACAAATTACCTTGCATGAAGTCCTAAGAAATAAGTAACAGTAATTTCCTTTAAAACACCAACTACCATGAAGTTCTTGAAACCCTCTTACAAATACGCACCTCTAACCAAAATGAAGTCAAAGTAGCAATATTATATTTGTTCACTTTCATTATTTGTCTCCATCCATTGCCATCACGCCTCCCTCAACTGTCCCATTTTCAAATTTTAGATTACATTTTTCTCAAGACACAAATAAATCCTTTTAACATTGTTGAATCTAAACAAATTCTAAATAATACCTTCTCGACCTCACCTGAAAAAAATGGGTTCCTCATTGAAGTAACAGTCTACTTGACAAATTAAATATAAAAATATTTCTGTTTTACTAAATGTGCAAGGTGACTTATTCACTAATTTAAAAAGTCCAATCCCACAGCAAAAACACTTTGTGTTTCTCCTTCTCATTCTCAATTACAGTACCACACCAAAATAAGAATCACTTCAAAAATAAATTTGTATCAATGACAGATTAGCTAAAATTCAGCTGATTCATTTTCTATTTAAATTCATTAACCTTGAACAGTAATAAATTTAGCAGTTTTATTATACTTTCAAGTCTGATTTAAAAATTCCATCATCAATGATCAATTCCATGAACACTCTTAAAAGCTATTTACACCAATTTTGTTTGAGAATAAGGCACATTTTAAATGCCGTTAAATATGCACAAGATCCCTGGCTTTTTCTCCTCTAAAATATGACAAAAAGGATTTCTTTCCTGACATTTCAATATCATCTTATGAACAGCTAGCCGAATATAACTCCGTTTCCCAACTTTATGCCTTCCAATGGTTTAAACATAAGCCCACAATTATGGTACATAGGAATTTGGTGCTGTAAATATACTTGCTGATAGCAGAATGAAAATCGCTTTGAACGGAGGAAGGGATTAATGGTGGCAAGGTATTCCAAATAGATATTGTTTTTATTGCATTAGGATCAATCTCCATGGCTTCCAAGCAAATTTGTCACATGTAACTGCATTTATACTGAAGCATTAGACATGAATATAAGCTCTTTTTAAAGAACAAAATAGATGGCTGAGACAAGCTTCTTACAATAAATGGCAATTGGATGCACTTCAAAACTATATTCATCCAACTGTGACACACATTTCTCCCCAAGTTTTAGAATGCCAGACTGAGGAGAAGAAAACTTCAACTCAGATATCTTCTCAGCAATGAACATGATTTTGACACTACTCTCTGCCCTAGCCTCAGTCTTACTTCAATCCCCAAGCAACACAATGCATTCAGTTTCTCTTGAAAGCAATACATTAACCACCAATAACACAAACCACAGTTTGCCAGACTTTGGTAGGATGATAATCCAATATGCTTTTTGTATACTGATCCACTTGTGCCAGCAATACAAAATAGTCTTAGTTTGGCAAGGTACCAGCAATGCACTGAAAAAAAAAGTTATTATTTCCCTTCTCACAGTTTTGCTCCATCTTAGATTAAGCAACCTATCTAATATCTACAGAGCGGGCTTTTAGCTCATCCTCCCCCTTAATTCTTGCTTGACAGATGCTGTGTTTAGTCTTTGAAATAGAGATGTTTAATATGTAAATAGTGCATTATGTCACAGAAGGGATGTTCCATATTTGGCAATTTAACATGCCTGCAGTACACAGAAGATCAGAAAACCTTTCTTGAAAGCTGACTAAACGAACATCCTCCTTCATGTTCAAAATGTGAGCAGCACATGACAGTTACAATAGCTTAAGATACATGCTATAAATAAGATAGCCCTTGTATTCCAGTTTCCCTCCCCCCATCACTTATACATACACTTCCAATCACATGCCCAGGTAACATATATTTGCCATTATTTTAATACATATAAATTCCTCCTGAATTTATCTGATTGGGAGGAACAAAGAATATCTAATATAATTAAAATTTTGGATCAACAATTTGGCAATGTTGCTTCTGCACTGTAACTCTAGAAGGAGTTATACAAGAAACTTGCTATAATTTCTAACATAGATACTGACTGCTCAAGCTCAGAGAAGGAAAGCTGGCCAATACTCTATATGTAGACATATAATGCCATGCTTGTATAAAAAGCTGTTTAAAATTCAGGAGGTAAAAAGTATTTTTTAATAACAAGCAACACAAATATATAAAATAAATTAAAAAGATTTAAAATTGCTGATAATTTGACAAGGGTGCAACACTCGCATACTTGTACTAGGACAACAAATTTTAAAATTATGGATATGTGAAAGAAATTTCCACTTTTATATGATAAAGATACTAAGATTATGTGTTTCTAAGCAATTCAGTCTCAAAACAATACCTGATCCAAATTCAAAATTCTAATAAACTGCATAATATATAGCAAATTAAAATGCTGGATATTTTGAGCTCAACAATCACATTTAGAGCTTTTGCTTTATTTTCACCAACAAAATGACTTAATTTACAAGAACATTTATGTAGGTAATTTTACAGTAGGTAACTTCCACCAGCAAAATTAAAATCTACCAGCAAAACACACAAACCATGTCTGTATTAGAGAGTCATCTGGCTAAATCTGAATTATAAAACTGCAGAAAATACAAAATTGCCAAAGCAAGTATTTAAAAAATGAAGTTAAATTTGATTTGTTCCTATATCAAGGCTACTACCTACCTACCGATCATCTTTCTCTCTGTGTATAAATATACATATAGTTAACTTAATTATTTCATTTTGAAAGAGGCAAGATAAATATTCATCACTTCCATCAGCTGACAAGTAAAAGCTAGTTTAGTCCACTTATTCAGTTGCAGATCCAACAACACTGACAGGACCATACCGACTGAGGTAGCTTGTGAATTGCCTTGTTATTGAGATCATTTGGGGGAGGAAGGATTAAATACAAGGCAGCATGTGACTTACATACAGTGTCTCGTAACCACAGCATCCCCGAGGCTATTAAAACAATAGCGCAAGTGATACTTTATGCTAACCATTCTGGCCTTTCCTTACCCTCATCCGTTCTATGTCAATTTTGGTAGCACATACAAAAACCAAAAGAAAGCAGTTTTGTTTGCCATCTGGATTATGACACCAAACACGATTCTTTACAGTCTAGCAGTATTAACAGGCCTCTCCACATCTGCAGTAACTTCAAACATCCTTTCACTTCCTTTATATAAAACATGCACACATGCTGTCAGTATGCAGCCCACCCACTTGTTTTGTTGTTGTTGTTGATGTTTATGACATCCATTATTTAATTTTATATTATTTTTAATTACAAGTTAAGGTTGTTGCCATTATCCAAAAAGTGAATCTGCCTTGGATACATATATGTGACATATGGCAGAAGAAAATCAAGACATCTCTGTCAAAACCACATCAGAGATAACAAACAGTATGGCGGGGGGGCATTTATCATTTAGCTGAAAAGGCAAGATTGCAGAGAGCAACCTCCTTCCCTGTCAAGCCAACCTTTAGAAATTTCTAACATGCTCTTAAACTTTTTATATAAGCAAACCTACAAGCCTTGGAAACTGTCCTCTCTATTCTGGCCTGGGCAGTGAAAATGGCATCTGAAAGTCAAGGTCAGCCATGTCACTTCACCAAGGGGATGCCTTTAATTATAGCCCATGCAATGATAGACAAAATGGAACAGGGGATGTTAACTCCTCTTTCACATTTATACCAGTTTGCAGAAAATTATGATTAAAAATAAAAAGGCTACACAACCAATTCCATCAAGCATCAGGCATAACAGAAGGAATTCTAAACTCTGCAGCAGGCATATTTTGCATTTCCAGGAGGCTTTGGTGCCCTTTAATGACCTATATAAAAAGATTTGTATAAGAATTGGGGGAGGAAAAGCTACCCAGATTTGGATTTTGTCTTCATTTTACAAATTGGTTCAATCAAGTTTGAGATTCGAGAGAAAGGATTCTTCTGAGAAGTAAAGCCTATTTTCATATGACTTAAAGGTATTGTAGGATGACACTTTCTAGGGTCCTTTCCATTCTAAGAACCAAAATAAGAACTAAGCAAGAGTAACAGGTGAACATAGATGCTTTACACTTCATAAGGAACTTGCTTTTATGATTGTGGAAGGATTGTACCTGTTTCCTGCAATAAATGTATAATGCTATAGTGCAGAGACATACACTACGAGCATGTGACAGAAAACAAGAGCCAAACAAATCTACACTCATGAACATTCACTGCAAAGTTAGAGATATCCATCTGTCAAATAATAATTTGTTTCCTAATACCATAAACCTATGACCCATGTTAAAACATAATGGTAAAGTATGATATGGAATTAAATTTGCTGTGAAGGCTTTTTTGTAAGTTAAGTATAAAGGGAGGAAACAGCGATTTTTTTAAAAAAGCTTCAGATGGGGAAAAAAGCCTAATTCTCTTCTGTATCCTCTTCTTTGGGTGAGCACAATTTGGCAACCCAGTATCAAAAATGTATAGAACATGAAAGATGTGACAGAGAGCTAGAAAGTTATTCTATGATATGCCATGACTTGTGCGCTTCTGTAGATAACTGTAAGAACACTGGAGGTGTGCATACTTACTATAAATAAAAATGAAATTTTTATTCATGAATTGGTAAAATGAAATGTCAGAAAACATTTTTTACAAAACAAAATTTCAACGTGCAGCCTGTAAGCATGCCATTCCTGCCTCCCCTCCCCCCATCACTTTGATTTACCTGCTATGTGTTCCTGCTTAGGGCAAATTCCTCTAGATGACGTTGACAAACAATCGTCATCCTCAGGTGTGACCTGGATGCCAACCTCCACGGGATTGGAAGTTTTTCGCAGCTCGCTTGGCGAGGGCGAAGGGGGCTTATCCACAGCCTTCTCTAGGCAAAGAGTGCCATTGCATTGTTTCCGTTTGTGCTCAATAAAAATAAGAATATCCCCCAAAGGGAAGTTCATCTGACACTGGCCACAGGTAAGGAGGTCGTGGTCACCTTCTGGAGCTCCCAAAGTACCATGATCTGGTTCATCGTCTGTAAGAATGGCTTCAATAGGTTCGGCTGCAAAGAAGGAAACAAAGGAAATCAGGAATTCAAATACAGATTAAGAAAAAAAAAGAATTGGGGAGGGAAAGTATGTTTGCAGAATACAGGACAAACTTTTTTTAAAAATCCCAAATATTGGGTAGCAGTACTGACACACTTCTAATCTAGAATCATGCTGGGGTGCCTGAACTAAAAAAAAAAAAACGGGGGGGAGAGGGGGAGCATCCACAGAAGTACTTTACTTCATCAAGAGCCTTTCGTAAAACAAAATGCATTACACATTCCTATTTTTAAATGATTATGTGCTTTATTATAGTATTAGTTTTAATAGAAAAAATAGGTCACTCCTGTCCCAAACCCAAAGAGTTTCTCCTTAATAGCATGTTGTCATGCTATAAGAAAACAAATTTATCAGCGATGCCAAGTGATTGTATCTGAAGGAAAACCAGATATAACGCTAATAACTGAGGTGAGAATTTCAGATTCTTTCACAACTCAAAAAACGAGGAGGGAGGGAGGGGGCAGAGGGGGGAGAGAGAGAGAGAGAGAGAAAG
>JANHFL010003583.1:234621-245296 GCA_032468155.1 Oxyrhabdium leporinum | reverse complement strand
AGAGAGGGAGGGAGGGAGGGACAGATGGAGAGATGGAGAAAAGGAAGGAAGGAGAGAGAGAAAAAGAGGAGGAGGAGGAGGAGGAGGATGGGCATATGCAATTGGACTTGTTTTCAGAGCCCCAACCCTATCCTGATGCTTCACAGAAAGGAGGGAATGAAGAATTCCTGTTGCCACTTAAATCAGACAGCTCTGTATCTGAAACCAGCAATCCTCTCATGTCAAGGTGCACCACAGAAATTAAGGGTATGAATTTTCCCCCCTCAGGTTAGATGTGAGCGTATACAAGAGGAGCAAGAGTATAGGATTTTCACCTTTCTTTCATGGGGGGAGAGAGAGAGAGAGAGAGAAAGAGAGAGAGAGAGAGAGAGAGAGAGATCTGCTGAGATCTGCTATTTACAAATGAGCACGTTAAATAAAAATACAAATGTCTCATAATTCTTACCCTTATTTACCTCCTCCAAAAGTAAACCTCAGAACTATCTATCTATAAACCCATGGACTTCTCTTTTCACAAAATAATATTTGTTTATTTTCTCCCTGTCAGTGTCGTATGTTGGAATAAATATGCTACTTTAGGGTACACTTATGCATACAAGTGTTTGGACATGCATACAAAAATATAAGCATAATCACACAATTACAAAAATGATTGCTTGTGTCCATCCGCCAGTTGGCACCCATTACCTGAACAGCCCGTGGTTTTTAAGTATGTTCCTATGTTCTGTGTCATACATATGCAGATGCACACAGAATTTCCTAGAAGTCCTCTCTAAAATGATCAACAAACAGAAAAACAAGATAAATCCGCAGTATTTTATTTATCAAGTATTATTAAAAAACAATAGCCAAACATTTCATTTACAAAATATAAATATGTATCTTCAAACTAGTCAAAATTTCTAGTTACAATTAAGATGCTTCTGAACATCTAGAAAAATAAACCAAATTAGTCCTTTTCCCCATTTAGGGGAAATGTGTTGCATTTATTCAGAATGTATTAGAAATGAGGGCCTTCATAAGGTATAAATATTAGTATAAACATGACTGAATTCCAGCATTCATCACCAAAATCCTTTCTTTACAACACCTTTCTTAATGTTGTCCAAGTTGATTAATTTGCTGAACAAGCTCCACAAAGCTCCTGTAAAATTCTGTTTATTCAGGCAGCATACCAATAGGTATTTTAACAAGGTAGATATACAGCAATTAGCTTTTTATCCCACTATTATTTTCTATTAAAGTATTTTTGCAGAAAGTATTCATGATTTCAGTCTTCCACAGAGATTGAAAGAGAGGGAGAAGAAAAATTCATCTTGGGATATAATTTCATTACAACCGTACAGTACTTTCACTTATAAACAAACATAAAATAGCACTCTTGCAAAATATCAAAAGCTACCAGTTAAGAAAAAAGTGAAAGGACACAATACCTCAACAGTTAATCAGTTTGACCTTCTTTAGTATATGGCCAATTTCACATTTAATGAATTTAAAGCCACAGAGAATCAAAAAATAGATTTTAATTTGACTGAGTAATATTGAAATAGATTTGGTATTTTTTTTAAAGTATACTCAGATTAAATTTGTTTCCGAACTATCCATATTAGTTAAGGGAATCTCAAGAAATTCCCATATGTGCAAGGGAACATAATTTTAGGATGTTATAGCTCCTTCTAAACAACAATTTTGCAAATCTCTGCTTTCACGTTATTTTTTGTCTCCCAAGTTTACTCCTAAATGTAGAGTAATAATGATTATAGAAACATGAACATTATTTTTACATTAAAATATCTTCAGGCCATAGGTTCTACTTAAGCTCTCTTGACCAAAAACAATGCACTAAGACCAGCTAGTGATTAATAGTCAAGGGGGAAATTGGGACTATGAGTGATTTTACGGTATCTACTTTCCCCTACTATTTTTGGGTGAGCAAATATCTAGTTCTCTCTAACAAAATGGCAAGCAACAAATAGAAGAATGAATTATCTCAGTACATTCTATCTTGAAAATATTTAAGTACTTGAAATATTTTTCCATGCAAGCTTCAAAGCCCAATCCAAGAAGCAAAGTATTTTCTATAAAACAGGAAGTTCTAAAGAGTAATTAGTCAAACTATAAGACTAGGGCCTAAAATTGTGAAATCAGTAAGTTGGTTTAGCAAGAAAACACAAAACATTTGTTTCCTAAGCAGTTAAAATTTATACTAAATAACGGCTGGGGGAAATGATTTCTTATAAAGTTGGCTGTAAATTGGTCTGGATTTTCACTAAAAAATAGCAAATCAAGTAAAATTAAAATGTATTGTTGATTGCACCTTAGCAATTCATCCAATTAATTTTAGGAGAGGCAAAGTTCTTAAGAATAAGATATTAAAATGTACAGATATAAAACCCATACCTTCCATATGTTTATGCATTTAATATAAATGATTGCTAATCAAGATTAATGATAAGACAATAAATGAGCAAGAGCTAGCAAACTAAGTTCGTTTAAAAAACGGTTTCCTAAAATATAGAATGCAGGGCAAAAGTGTACTGCTGTTATTAAAAGTATGTCTGCAATTCAAAGAGCTAATGTATTATCATTCTTGCTGCTGATTATTTGCATGGTATGCTTTGTTTCTAATTTATTGGCAACCACTTTTTTTTATTTTAACTATCTGATATTTCTTTTAAATGAATACATCATTAATGAAAAAGGGGATTGTATTTTCTCTTTTAAAAGCCAACCTAAAAGGAAGGTGGAGTTTTTAATTAAAAAACAAAACACTAGTGCCACAGATTTTCACTTCTTTACAAAGAATAGGAGGAAAAAGAAAGAACACAGAAGCAGAAATGCCAACGGAGGCATTTTCCAGATTATAGTAGAAAACCTGTCTTTCATTTTTGAAATATGAATTAGGATGGAACAAGCAATCTAAGGAGTCAAAATAATGCAAGGCAATTAAACATATATTTCTCCCTCCCCATCCGCAAATAGTTAAAACTGAAACAACAGCTCAGTTTCAACTTTACATTCAAGTGGATTAGTTTAACAGAAACTGAGGGAGAGGATGGAATGATATTTAAAAAGAGAAGGAAAAAAGAAAATGTAATAGTGTTTAGGTGAATGAACATCTGGATGGATGTAAACTTGGGAAGCAGCAGAAAACACAATTGGGGGGGGGGAGATAGGTTAGCCTCAGAAACCTCATCTAGTAACACTTGCAAGGGAGCCAAAATATTTGCTTGCCTTTTCAGCCAGCTGTTCTCTTAGAGATCTACTTTAAAAACAAAATAAACCAATTGATTTTCAAAAGCAACAATAAGCTTTCTAATAGGACTGAGACTGAATGAAAACAGCCC
Organism: Oxyrhabdium leporinum; assembly: GCA_032468155.1. Taxonomy (NCBI): domain Eukaryota; kingdom Metazoa; phylum Chordata; class Lepidosauria; order Squamata; family Cyclocoridae; genus Oxyrhabdium; species Oxyrhabdium leporinum. The sequence continues at coordinate 241,949 of JANHFL010003583.1, read as the reverse complement.
TCACCAAGCCACCCAAACAAAAGCAGATGCTCTGCAAGTCAAGCCAAAGCACCCAAAAGTCTTTGGAAAGAAATTTAATACCCTTGATTTTTTGTAGTTTTTATCAAAAAAAGTAGGTGCCGTCTAAGAAATACTATTTCTAAATGCTAAGAGGGATTGTCTTTCTCAGTTTGTGTTCTGTAGATAAATAAATAATCAAATACTATGTTGTGGTGCACTTGATCATCTAATAATTATTTTAATGCTATTTTTCCAAACAGAACTATTCCTGCTTGGGGGCTGGGGGGGGGAGAATAATGATAAGATGAAAAGCAATAACTGTAAATGCTCTATGTGGGAGGGAATCTGGTAAAAGAATAATTTGAATGTTACAGTCCTTTCCCAAAGATTAACACAGGAAGCAAAATTAAAAGCAAAAAAGGAGGAGCTGAATTACAGAGGAACAGTGGGAGATAAAGAAGGAAGAATATCTGAACACATACACACAGCATATACATAAATACACAGAACTCTCACCCCACCTTCCAATGCCAAATAAAAAATATAGAAAATTAAAAGATGTGTGAGTAAAAGGATCAGGTTCAAGTTCACTAAGCTTTCTTGATCTCACTCTGCCTCCTAGTGGCTAAAATTCATTTAAATTAAAAAATTATACAGAAACGGAAAAAGAATGGTTTTAACCCAACTCACATAAATTGCCCTCTCTGCTATAATCTCATTATCCCCCATTCTCTCATTTTGCTCCCCAAGACAAGGTGAAGAAGACATGAAAAAATAAACTTCTATAAGAATTCTACTGATCCCTTGTTACACACCACAAATCTCTATATATTTATTTTTGGGACTAATTTTCAAGTATTCTGCAGGTGAATGTGGAGCAGAGAGACTGGAATATAGTTACAAATCTTCTTTACATTGTAAAAAGGGGCATCTTTTCCTCCAAACCACCTTCCCCACCCCCTACCTCTCATTTCAGATAAGAGTCAAATTAGGTTATCAGTTTGGCTGAAGGAAGGGAGGGAGGATGAATCTTGCAACGTGTTTGGAAGGTGATAGCATGTTCAAAAGTGTGTCAGTTATGTTGCAATAAACATATGGTTTTGCATTTCAAATAACAAAAATAATTGTAGGAATGGGCAGAAAAGCAACGTGCAAGATATTTATTTGAAAAGACAACTATAATCCATGAAAATGAAGGGGCAGCAATGTTTCATTTGTTGGCTATTTTAATTAAGTATTCGTATTGCTAAACGATATTATTTTACATTACAATGCAAGCAGCGATTATTGGGAGACAAGACCACTGACGGCTAAAATGCAAAGTTTTGCAAAACCAAAAGAAAAACCAATCTTGAAAATTAAAGGGGAAAATAGTAACAAAAGAGTTCAAGGAAGGCCACTTATTTCTCTTTTGCAAATATAACTTATACATTTAACGTCTTCCTTCTTTCCTTCCCCCCCTCCCTCGACTTTGCCTGCCTGCCCGCCTTCAACCATCTCAAGTCCAGACCAGACTTCCCTTTTGTGTTTGCAAGCAAGCACGGCTTTGCTCGAGCTTTTGTACACCGCATGCCTGGAAGGCTGAAAGACGAAACCCGAGCCATAGCAAAAATCCCTATTTTGTTTAAATGAAAAAGAAAATACAACCTTTACATCAAAATGCAATTACGGAGGTGGAAGTTCTAAATTAGTTGTTTAGGGGAGATTGGTGTTCCCTTTCTTGTGATCAGAGCTGACACAGCTGCACCTATGCTTGTATTTATTTTTATAATATCTACAAAACCTTGCATGTGTGCATGTATATATGTTGTACGAATTTCTTCTCCTTCCAATACGTTTGTTCTCCTAGCCTGTTTTGCTGGCAGCGACTCCGCAGCACACGCGGCGCTTGTAAACAGTCAGACACGAGATTTTTCCCAATCAAAATCCACTTCCACTTTTTTTTTTGAAAATCTTCCAAAAAATAGTACGAGAGAAAGGAGGGGAATTCCACACGCATGCATATCCACACACTCCGATCCTTCTTACATTTTTAGCTGTACGCAAGCTAACCCAAGTTTCTGCAAAGCAAGAGTTTGGGGGCTTAACGACGGAAAGAGAAAAGGAGGGGGTAAAATGAGGCTGGTAAGAGTAGGCAGTTGACTGGGGGAGGGGAGAAAAGCTAATCGTGGCGGTGAAAGAGAAAAGCAGCCGATCTCCGGCCAAAAACAGACACCACGTCTGCCCCCTTCCTTGCCCTTTCCCGGTGCGGAGTTGGAGAGGAGAGAAAGAAAGAAAAAGGAGCGGGACATGCAGAAAAGGGTGGGGGTAGGCGATCTCTCACCGCCACTACTCCTATCTTGATGGTGGAGACAAAAGAAATGGTCCCCCCTTTCACCCCATCTTTAAAATGGGGAGATTTGCAAGGAATGAGCAAAGCGGATTTGAAAAAAAGGGAAAGTCTTCACACGACAAGGCGCTCGGGGATCACCTAATCTGTCCGCATGAAAATAAAAGTGCCCCGATTCAAACACATGTACCGTTTTCTTCCGTATTTTCACCCCCTCCTTTAAGCCGCCTGCCTCTTCTATGCCCTTTGCAAAAAACAAAAAAAAATGTGAATCTTTGCGTGCTTTCTTAAGTTGCAATTCATTTGTAAGCTGCAGGCGCGCGCACTCAAGACACGCTCTCTTCCGGCAAAATATCTATAGAAGAATCAATGGGGGGGGGGGGGAGGACAGACAAATGGAACTTTGAGCGAGAGAGCAAGCGGCCGTAAGCGCCGAAGACCAGAAGGACCTTCTCTGAAAAGTACTGAAGGTGCTAGCGATGCAAAAAAAGAGGGAGGGGCAAGGGGCCTGAGTTTTAAGGTGAGTTGCTTTTTTGTCTTCCAATGCATTAAAAAGACGCATGCACAAAGAAAGAGTGAAATGTGCAAAATAAAAAAAAATAGTTGAATTATGATTGTTAGTTTGCAAGCGAGTGTGTTCAAAGGTAAAAGGCAGAGTGGCAAGGTGGTTTACTTACGCGAAAATTCCCGTTTGCTTAAGTGCTGGGGTTTCCCTTGCTTGCGGCGAGACATTGTGGTGTTGGCTGCTCGGGCGGGCGCGCACGGAGCTCTCTCGCTCGGATCACATCGGGAAGCGCCGGGTGAGCAAGGAAGGAGACTCCAGAGAAAATACCTTCATCAATGTCTTTTGACATCCAAAATAAATTAGAAATAATACAAAGATGGCGCGGGGAAGATGAATTGTGGGATAGCAGTCATGGCTTTTTCTTTTTCTTTTTTTCCTTTCTGTGCAAGAGAGGGAGAAACAGACAGGGGGGAAAAAGAAGAGAGAGAGAGAGAGATGAAAAAAATGGCAAAAGCCCCCCTGAGCTGCAAGTTCAAGTGCGGACGTGACGTCCCTACGAACTTGAACGTCAAGCGGCTGGATGGACAGAGACATACAAAACATGGGCAGGGCGAAACTGGAGGAAAGGGGAGGAGGGAAGCTGTGCGCCACGCCAATGGACAATCATCGGGGGCTGGACATGATCAAGCAAAAGAGTGAGGGGGGAGCCGTAGCAGGGCAAGCCAATGGCCAGTGGTGGGGGGAGAAGAGGGGGTTACCCTCCTAGGCACCAGGCACACGCTGCTGCTGCTCCTCCGGAGGGAGGCGGAATGGTAAAAGACGCGGGGAGGGAGAGGCGTGCGTAAAGGCGCGCAACAGCCCAGGAGTGACCGCAGAAAAAGGAAAGGCACGCTGGAGGAGCAAGAAGACTTGATATGAAAGAAAGTGTTCTGTAAGCCTTTAAAAAAAATCAATTAGAGCCAGGAGGGAAATTTAAAGAGAAGGGAGGGGCGAGTAGAGAGAAAGGGAGAGACCGTAAAATGTAACAAGAAGTCAAATACCACTGCAAATGAGTGCTCTTATCTTCATAGAGTTGCTAGCAAATTGCCGCACAATTAAAAAGCAAAGCGTTAACGAACAGACAAAAGTGAGAGCATAACTACCTCACCTTTTAAGAAGTGAAAACGTGAAATTGTTCAAGTAGGATCAGGCCCAGAGGTTATGCCATTATTCTCCGGACAAGCAATTACCTCGGAAGGAGCAGGTATAAAAACTATGGACAACGCTGATTATATGTTTGCTTATAGCAACAGACGTACACTGCCTCGAATCATGGAAGCTATTTGATTTCCTATGGGTTACTATAGCGAAGAATAGAAGTTGGTACATTTTTCTTAAGATTAAAAACACAGTAATTCCTAAATGTTCTATGGATTAAGACGGAATAAAGATCCCGAGCTTTGATAAACAGGTGATTCTCCCTTTTCCCACTTGGTTGGAATCCTCGCTCCGTAAAACATACTAGAATATAACCAGAAAAATGTGTAAAGATTCAACTTTATCAATTATTTGAATAGCCCTCGTTGAATTCAGTGACAGTTACTCTTGAGTAAACAGGAGCACACTCGGTTTGTAAGAAAGGAAACCACTATAAATAAATACAACTCCGCTACCAAGATAATTTAAGGGGGAATTCTTCATTGGACACTGGAACTTCCTTTCAAAGAAATTGCATAGGATCACAACTCATTTTGCCAATATGCTTGAGACCCTGGTCCTTTACAATTAATCTAAGCAAGCTGAAGGGGGGGAGGGGGAATTGTATAACAAACTATTAAACGTGCTGATCCTGTCTGTTAGAGAAGCTGGAAGTGGGGTCAGAACGGAGGTTCACCTGTTGCTTTGCGGGTGGGGGGGGGTCGACAAAACCTAGAAGGTAGCTTTGGAGACGGTGGCAGGTCGTTATTAACTTTGTGAAAAAATAATCTATGATTAGGTTTGTGAAATAAGTAATCCGAAGCTTTTCACCCACCCCTTAACCATGTACTCTCCAAAATATTTTCGGAAGAAATTTAAAAGTGGGACTTTTTTAAAAAAAAAGATGATTGTCCCCTCACAAGAAGGGAATGTTTGTGATTCTATCCTGAAGAGGAAACAAACTTACGGGGGGGGGGGGGGGAGAAAATTCAGTTAATGGTTTGTTAAGATAGGTTTGTTAAGACATTAGCGACCATGAAAGGTGCTGGATTTGGTGCTGGAAAGGAAAAAACATTTATCTTCAACTCCAGCTCACAATATACAAGAGAAGGCAAATCTAGAAAAAGGCTCCCAAGAAAAAACACCGCTTCATTTTAAGAAGAGTGAAAAGAGTTAGCCCCACAAGTAGTGAAAGGGAAGGAAAGCATAGAAAAAGATTGAGTTTTCCCCGCGGTCAAAAAGGCCAAGCAAGAATTCCGCGACAGTCTGACACCTTTAGTCCCATTGAGTTGATTGAGGCTCATTCTTAGGTAATTGGCTATAGAAGGGCATACCCTCGACTTGAGGAGGGCATGAGGGGAGGGGAGGGGAGGAAGAAGCAGCAGCATACAAGGGAATGATAACCAGCAATTTAAAACGACCACCGCCCTAATGTCTGTGTGAGAAAAGCAAGAGTTCCTCGTTACAGTAAAGAAAAAAAGCAGAAAAATCCCGCGCTGGGGAAAATGAACTTTCTGCTGTTCGCCTTCCAACCACAAAAAGAAAGGAAGCCGCACAGATAAGAGAAGAGAAGACTAAGCACGGCGGCGGAGGGTGGGTTGGTTGGTTGAAGAGCTGAGGCGACGGAACGGGAGGCGGGCTGGGAGACGCGAAGGGGCGAGAGGGTTCGGCGCCAGGCTAGGGCGACGCGAGCGAGGTGCGGCGGCGGCCCCGGGAGTCCTTGCTGTGGGGGAGGGGCGTCGCACGCGCGGCCCTTTTCCAGACTCGGCGAAGTCCGCGCGAGCAAAAGGTCCTTTTCAACGCCCCTTTCTTTCTGCCCCCTTCGCAGACTACCTTTCAAAGTTTTCCGATGAAGGCCAAGAAAGAGGAGTGCGAAGGTGAAGCCAACGGCTTGATGTGACTCGTGCGATTATCGATTGTGTTGTGGTTTTGTTTTGCTTTTTTTTTTTAAACGGTCTTGAATGGGGGGCCGGGGGGGGGAAGAATCGATCTAGTCATTTCAACTTTGGAGGGAGCCTGCTGCCACACGTACAGCCCGGATCAATTCTCTCCCCTGAAAGAATCGAAGTTGGCACCCACGCACATGCCACCAGCCAGCCAAAGCTGTGCATTTTTCGGGGCTTTCTGATTTCTAGAGGAGAAAAGTCTTGTCTGTTGGGTGCGTTTCGCCAGAAGAAAGTTCTAGTATGAGAGCGCTTGTAAACAGGAACTTTTGAAAAGTGCTTGAGAGGGCGGTTGAAATCTTTAATGAATGGTTCTCAATTCCGTTCATTCTTGGGCCCGGGCGTCGAATTTGTCTAATCTGCGCCCACTTGGGGCGCTCTCCTTAATAGGCGCCTCACACTTATGTCCATCCTGCGGGGGCCTACCCGAGTAAGACCAGCGAAGGCCACTGGGGCTTATTCCTGAGTAAGCATGCCCAGGATCTCAGTCACAATGCCGTCCAATAGGCACCGCTCGTCTTTAAAAACCCAACTTTTATACGGCCCGCGCTTTGTCCAACGCACCGAAACAGCTGCGTCCAAACGAGTTGCGCAGAAACAGAAGCGCGCTCGCCTAGTTCTTGAAGGGGCTTCCACGCGGACTCGGACACACGCGGCCACTTTCTCAACAAGCTCTGTTGGGTGCAGCAAGCTACTTGCTGACCAGCCGACGGGCGAAACTGCCACCCCTCTGCACACCACTACAAATGTTTCGACTGCAGACCTGCCCCGTTTTGAACCGAGAGTTTTCCGAGGACAGCGTAGGGCCTCGCGGGAAGGAGTGGGCATTCTCCATTTGTCTCCAAACACATTCGCTCTTGCTTTTCTTGCGACTGTCGACTCCACTTAACAGAACTTCTGAGCAATTGGCATAGGATCAGGGTATAATTCTTGCTGTCACCCCAAACAGAAATATCTGTTTTCTTACATCCAAACGCGCACCCGGAGAAGCTCAAAGACCTCCTCCTCTTCGGTGTTCCCCTTCTCGGATAAGCCTGCACAACCTCCCAAAAACTATTTCTGATCCGAACGGGGAAGGGAGAGGCTCTCAGAAATCAGCAGATCGCCCGCCCCCTCCGCCCCCCGGTAGCACTTGCGGGGCTCCAAAACCTAACAGCGCTTTCGCCTCGGCTCCGGAGAAAAATGCAAAGGACGAGTTTCCCGAGGAATCGAACGATCCCCGGGCGAGATGGAGTGTCCGTCGGCAGCGGCGGCGTGTGCGAACTAGTTAATGACGCTGTATGGAAGGGGGTTCGAACTGGAGCTCCCTTTCGTAAGTTTCTTCTCTGGTCGAGGGAACTTCGGAGAAGACAGCTGGTGAATTTCTAATGCACCT
>JANHFL010003583.1:212171-227646 GCA_032468155.1 Oxyrhabdium leporinum | reverse complement strand
TAAGTAGATTCCTAAATATTTCACTTTCTTTACTATCTGAAGGTCTATCTTCTTTGTCAATTCATTTCTCTGTTTATTTGTAAGATTCTTGACTATTATTTTAGTTTTTTCTTTATTTATTTTCAGTCCTGCAATTTCTTCACACTCCTCAATTTTTCCTATCGGTCTGGGGCTGGTTTCTAATGGTTCTAGTATAAAAACTAGGTCATCTGTGAATGCTTGTAATTTATACTCTTCTTTTTTTATTTCCATTCCTTTTATTTCCGGATCCTGTCTGATATTTCTAATTAACACTTCCAATGTTAATGTAAATAACAGTGGGGATAGTAGACATGTCTTGTGCCTTTTTTTACATAAAAGTTTTCTGTCACATCTCCATTCACAATCACTTTTGCTCTCTTGATTTGTATAAATTGCCTTAATCATAGTTATATTTTTTTGGCCAAAATCCATTCATTTTAATTGTTGCACCATAAATTGGCAATTTACATTGTCAAAAGCTTTCTGAGCATCTAGAAAGATCAACGCCAATTGTTTTTCACAATGTACTTCATAATATTCCAGCGTATCTAAAATTATTCTCACATTGTTTCTAATTAGCCTTTTAAGTAGAAACCCATTTTGGTCAGAGAGTGTATTAACTCAGAAATCTCTTGAGTCTTTCAGCTGTTACTGAAGCAGTTATTTTATAGTCTGCATTCAATAAGGATATTGGCCTACAATGTTAAATCTGAGTCTTCTTTTAGGATTAAAGTGATATTAGCTTCCGTCCATGTGTATGGTATCTTGGCTTCTGATAGAATACCTCTAACATTGACAAGCTCGGTGTATCTTGTAGGTCTTTGTAGATTTCTGCTGGTAGACGATCTGGACCTGGTGTTTTGTTGTTCTTTTGTCTTTTGATCGCCTCTACTAATTCTACCATTGTTATTCTTTCATTCAACATATTCTTCACTGTTTCAGACATTTTTGGTAAATTGGCTTTTTCCAAGTAGTGTATTATTTTTTCCTCTGGAATTTTTTCGTAGTCATATAAGTTCTCATAGAACTCCTGATTTATCTTTTTTTAAATTTTTCCATTTGGTGATGCAATGTACCTTCCTCATCCTGCAGCTTACTTATCCATTTCTTCTCTTTCTCCTTCTTCAATTTATAGGCTAGCCATCTTCCAGGTTTGTTAGCATTTAAAAAAAATGTTTTGCTCTTTTAATATATTCTCCTTTTTCCATTATATTTAATTTGTGTTTAATTATTTCCATTGTTTTTTTTAGATTCACCTTTTGTGGTTCTTTTTGTAATTCTACTTCCAATATTTTGTGTTCTTCTTCTAAGGTCTTTTGATATTTTTTCTCTTATTTTTCCTCGCTATATAGGTTATAGCTAATCCCTTAATATAAGCTTTCACCATGTCCCAAATGTTTTGTAGTGAAGTCTCCCCTTTCTTGTTCTCTTTAAAGAAAAATCCCATTTCCTTTTCCATCATCTGTATAAATTCTTCATCTTTTAGTATAGATTGATTCAGAGTTCATCTTAATCTTCTCTTTTGTCCCTTTCAACTAATTTTTATTGGATTATGGCCGGCCCATACATTGTTTCTATTTCTATCTCTTGCACACTTGTGCTTAATTCTGCCGACATCCAAGATCATATCTATTCTAGACCAAGATTGATGTCTGTTAGAGTAAAATGTGTATTGGTTTTTCCCTGGGTTTATTTCTCTCCACGTATCCTCTATACATAGTTCTTCTGTCATTTTTAAAAAAGTTCTAGGTAAAGTCTTTCTTATTTTTTTGCTTATTTTACAACTTTTATAATCAAGTTTTGTATCAACTATTGCATTAAAATCTCCTAAGAGACAATTATTTTCATACTCTGTTTCAAGTTTCTTCTTGTAAAGTTTTTTATAAAATTCTTTCTGTCCATTATTCGGTGCATAGATAGCAACTAAGAGTATCTGTTTTTGATTTAATGTCACTTCCACCATCAAAATTCTCCCTTCTTCATCTTTGAAAATTTGCTTGGCGCCTATTGTTTCTTTAACATATAACACCACCCCTCTTCTCTTTTGTTACGATAGTGAAGAGAATAGTTTCCTCAATTTAGATACCCTAATAATTTATTATGGTGTTTTTTAATATGTACTTCTTGTAGCGATATTATATCTAATCTTAGTTTTGTAGTTTTGTGAATATTCTTTTTCTTTTCATGGAGAAATTTAGTCCACTTATGTTAATTGACAGCATCTTTATTTCTTCTTGCATTGCTTCAGAACAACTAGGTCTTATGCTCCTAGTTGTTCTTATTTCTCTCTGTTCCTTTGCTCTTGCTCCTTCTAGCTCTGCTTGTTCTTTTTATCAGCTTCACTTTCATCTTGTTTTAGTTAACACTTCTTGACCTTTATGTTCTATTTCTCCCCTTGCTTCCTGTCCCTCTTCCATATTAAAATGTTGATCATAAAATTTCATTGCTTTGTCCAATGAGTCCAGTCTGTTTCTTTTTTTTTCATGCCAAGTAACTAATATTCCCTCAGGTATTGACCATCTGAAGTTTACATTGTATTTAGTCAACATTGTAGTCAAAAATTGGCATTGTTTCTGTAGGTCTCTTACTCTCCTAGGGATTTGTTTCAATACCACCAATTGTTTCCCCTTATGTTGTAATGGTTTGTCTCTTGTCTTGTTAATACTTGTTTGTATGTTTTTTTAATAATTATTTTTTATTTTTTACAAACATATCATTGTATGAACAGTGTGGCATCTGGGTATCATAACTTTCAATACAAATAAATTGATATTAATCATATTTATATCATCTAATGAAATTATATAATTCTAATAGTATTACACATCTTTATAATAAATTATCATCCTTCATTATTTAGTTATTCAGTGTTTCAATATGTCATTTTATACCAATCATCTATTTTAAATTTCATATCTTTAATGTAGGTAAAATATTATTAATCATATCTATTATATTTAACCAACTTATATAATGTTAATACAAACATTTATATAATATTAAAGTCTTCCATTATTGCTTATTCGGCTTATTGTTCAGCATATTATTTATTCAACTTATAAAATTATTTTTATATCAATCACCATGTTTTGCATATCATACCTTTTAATACAAATAGGCTATTATTAATCTTTGTTACATTTAGCAAATATTAGTGTAGATAAAATATTATATTTAACTAACTTACAGCTTATCGATCACCATATTACTTATTCAACTTATAAAATTATTTTTATATCAATAACAATGTTCTACATATCATACTTTTTAATACAAATAGGCTATTATTAATCATCTCTATTACATTTAAGAAATCTAGACTTCTTCATATTAAATTTGTAATTTAATTATACCATCATTCAAATTTTAATTTTTCTTCTTGCTACTACATCTCCTTATTATATAGGTCTATGTGTTTTATTTGCCCCCTTAAATCCCATCCCTCTATTTCTTTTTTTTTGTTGTGTCTCTGCTCTATTAAACTTGTTCCCTTTTCTAACCATCATCTCTTCGCTGCCTTAAAGTTTTCATTGTTCGTTTCTTGTCTCCCATATTTCTCTCTTGGATCTTTATTTCTCTCTGCTCTGGAAGTCAGATTCTTGTTAAGAAAAACTTCCTATTAAGTAATTTGTCAATGGAGCCCATTACTAAGGGAGATAAGGAGATCCCCTTTATTGCATTTCTTCAGATGGAGATTGGAGTTTGGACTAATGAAACAAACAAAATGTTAAAAACTTACGATATTTATGTAGTTACTTATCAAGCACCTCTAAATTACATTAAAGTAACCAAATCTTTACAATCCCCAAGGCATGTCACATCTTTTGAGCACCCCTAACTGTTTGGAAAATGAAAGTTGAAAAATTTGACATGCCCTGAAACATTAACTGACTTTTCCAACTCGGATTCCTGGGCAGTGTTAATTCTAAATTAATAAAGATGTACAATACCCACACCAACACAAACTTCAACATTCTAATGCAGTGCTGCCACCCAAGCCTTGAGTTTCTTTTGGGGGGGGGGAGGGTTGAGGGGGGTTGTGTTTTACCCACTATGACCCCATAAGGTGCTTGTAAAGTAGACTGAGCTAAGAGATAGTGGCTAAAACCCATAAGTTTTATCACTGAGAGGGAATTGTATATAGGGTTTTCCACCTTATGTCTTACAAAATTGTTCTGCTCTCCAGGCATATCCTTCGATCCCTATCTGTTGGGTAACAGTATGTAACTGTTAATAAAGCCAGTGCCAAGGAATTGTAAGAAATGTAGTTCAAAACCTGTGGAAAACACCATGTTGCCAATCTATACACCATTCTAATGCCAGCAACACAATAAATTTAAAAAGCAGCATAATATAGAATACATTTGCATAACAGAATCACCAAGCTAAATGTAGCCTCCCAGCCATGGATAGTAGCTTGCTTAATACAGACCATGTATTTATTCACTCACTTGCTTTGTCCTGCATGATGAAGCTACATTTAGCTTGATGGGTCACACATCAGACAGTTCTCTGATTCAACACTTGGAACTGCCTGTTTGTGCTTCCATGAAATCTATCTTAAAGAATATTGTTTTTATTACCTCAATATCAAATTGAAACTCGGGGTGATAATGTTGACCTCAACTTACTCAAGCAGAGATTTAGAATTGTCCCTAAGTATTTGTTCCTGCAACAACTGTGCACTGATATTATAAAAACTAGTTCAATTATATTTATAATGAAAGAATATGCTTAGCTGCCTTTAAGAAACATCTATATATCCAAATTCTGTTGTTTAAAAAGGGGGTTTTAATGGACTGAGTTAAGCCTTTACATGTGTATTTGAGAAGAATGCTGACATACATGCATTGCAATTAAAAGTGCTAGTAAAACACGTTTGATATAGATGTTGTTTCAGGCTTCTTTACGTTGGGTCCATTCAGAGGTTTTTGCCTACAATTCCCATCATACCTAATAAGGCTCCTGAAAGTATACCCAAAATATCCAGGCAGCTCCTGGTTCTTAATATTGGCAATTGAGGGGGGAAATCCAACTTGCTTACATATTTAATTACAGTTCAGTTTGACAGAAATTGCCACAGGAACTTTCAGTTGTATAGAGTGCTGTTAAACTCTCAGCTAAAGAGTGTGATATAAAAGAAGAAATAATTGATTGTGGTACTGCAGATGTTGAATTAGTCCTTCTATTGGCTGTACACTTTAAAAACACCAGGAACTGTAGTTTAGCAAAGTCTAGAGTACCTTAGCTTGTCTTTGCCTGATGAATGGGAATTACTGCAGTTTTTTTCAGTCAACAACTCTTTTCTGTGTGTCATAGGTCAAAATGCAACTAGTAAATATTCCCAACCTGGACATCAATTGTAAGAATCTAATAAAGGAGAATATTTGTAGCTCAGGGTTCTTGGTCCTCTTTGAGCTGGGTTTTTTTTGCAGATGTTTCATTACCCAAACTAGGTAGCATGAGGTTACCTAGTTTGAGTAATGAAATATCTACAAGGGAACAACCCAGCTCAGGGAGCACCAAGGACCCCTCATTGTAAGAATCATATAACAAATCAATTCCCTTTCCCCCATCCACATTTAAATCCAGGTATTCTAAAAATAACTAGATTATCAATCATTAAAGGACTCCTTCAACAAAAGCAAAATTGTGCATTATGTTCAATACATCCCTGTGAGGTTGTTTATTCACTGGGCTGCATGGCTGAAAGTCTGATGCAAATTCTCCTAAGTCAAAAGCCTGATGCATATAACCAACTTGCCTTACCCAAGAGTGGGCCACTGACCATTTCTTGAAAGCAGGAATGCACAGCACTATCTACTTGCTTATGCCAGCTCGAGTAATGCTTGCTGCACTTCATTTCACTGGAGGCAGACCTCTCCATACCAGCTGTTGGCAGGAAAAGTACCTCCCGTCCCCTCCTCTCAATGGTCACTGCCTCTGCGGTGACTTTTTTTTAACAAGTTCCCAAGTGGAACAATGAAAAACTGGGCTTTTCTTGTTTTGTACAAGTTCACTGATGGAACAAGTAAAGGACGTACTTTAAAAAGTGACAGAAAGAGTTCTAACAGAAAAAAAGGTAAGACAGAAGTATTTTTATCCTTTTCTTTTTAATCTTCCAGAATGTTTTTAAAAAACCAGGAGCTGCAGTAATGGCAGCCTGAAGACTGTTTTGAAGAGAGAACATCAGGCCTTCACCTTGGCCAAAGCTGAGGCAGAGTTTGAAATCCAGAAAGGGATTTCTTAAGCCAACCTCATTTTCATCCAGTTTATGCCTGGCAAACAAGCAGCTTAAGGCTGCAATGCAGAAAAGCCTTAATACCAAAATTCTTGACACTCCTGGCACTCAACAATTGTGAAAAATTGTTCAGTCTCTAACCAAAGCACCTTTTCTCAGATCTCTGAAGCAGTCTGAAGCTACAAGGTACACTTGCTTTTATTTTTTTATTGAAATGTCTCTGAATATTAGTTGTTAGTTTTTAGTTTTAAATAATTTTAAATTATGTTTATTTTATTTATGTGTTTATTAAGTTTGTTTGCAGCCCATCTTGTTGCAAGGCAACTTTGGGCAGTTCACAACATCATGTTAGCTAACCAGGGCCATAAATTTGAGATGGGTGGCCATATAAATTAAACAAATAAGAAAACACATGAAAAAGAATTGGTGCAAACATGCAACCTGTTAGAATCGAGTAACTTCTTACAACTGTACTTCTAAAATCATTGCAAAAAATAGGTTTATAAATCCATTTGTGAGTCATTATATATGTTCAGATTTTGTTTAATTTTTACTCCTGTCACACCAGTGAGTAAAATTAAACTGATATGGAAGTTATTGGCATTAGGAGAAATCTATTAACTGTAGGAAGTTTTGTTAATAAAACCAATAATAAAAACAAGTATGACATTAGAAGCTGTAGTTCTTCAATGTCTAGAGCTCTATGGATTGCCCAATCTAATTTAATTTTTTCTCGTAATCTGTCCTTTTATCAGATTTTATCTCAAACCACCCCCCCCCCCATCCTTTCAGTTCTACAATAATCTTAAGGTATGACTGGATCATACATTTCATCAAAGGTATTACAATATTCAGGATTTTATTGCTTTTCCAGTGTCCAAGAGACATTTTTTTTAGTAGCAGTTGCTCAGCAAATCACATTTTTCTTCAAGTAATCCTCCCAAATTCCAAGGTTCTTGAAGAACAGATTTACTTCGTAAGTGCTTCTTGCCTGCAAGATGACTGGTAGAAGAGGATTCTCAGGTCAAGAGAGTAATCCAGACTTTCTCAAACACCAATTCATTTAGATTACATTTTCTACATTTAGAAATTGAAGCTAATCTGTTTGGAGACGAGGGTCTAACTTTACTTACTAAGAACTGCACCTCTGTAACTTTTCTTTGTTTAAGGAAGCTGAACGCTTCCCAGATGTTTATAAGTACACAACAAATTTTTCAAATCACAATAACCAGATTTGCATAATTTGGTAAACCAAAATCAACAGTCCTCATTATGGCTTAGTGCATACATCCTGCTAAAGTCTGTATGCCTATAGTTTCATGAAGATGTGTGGGCTTCAACTAAAAAACTCACAATTGAAAGACCTTAAAGTTGTCAAATTTGAAAAACACTGGTCTAAAATATTTAGATTTAAATGGAAGGATTAAATGGCCGAACAAACCACTTCCATTTTTTAAAAAAGGCTCAATTTTCCTTTTGAGAAAGGGAGACCGGGATCAGGGACAAAATGTAATGGTGCTTTTAAAAAAGCTCCAAGGGGCAAAGAGGATACATGTGGGTGACCACTGGGCCTAAATTATTCTTTCCAGTACTTGGGTCTGTAACCCTTCTTGCAGATTGCTTTCAATCTGCAGGTAAAACTAAACTGGGTTACTATTACAGATTTGTATAGAAAAAAACAAGTTATGGATGCCCAGATTGTATTAAATTTCCACAAATGCAGCTTTTTTCATCCCTGTGCAACATGCTGCATTTAGCACAGTGCAACTGCCTCTCCTGGACTAAGTAGAACTTGGACACCCTGTCTTTGGCTGGTCATCCTCTTCCCAGCATTGTGAGAATCACTGAGGGAAGGGTAAGATAATAGCAAAAGCAAACTGTATTTTGGATCTTGTCTTTTCCAGTTAGGATAAAATCTGAATCCTACATTTTAAAAGGGTGAAGAGGAGAGAACTGAAGATTTGCTCTGAGTAAAGGAGAAATTCTACTGAATTTGAGAAATCTTCATGCACATAGCAGACTAGAATTTGTATCTTGAAGGCTGTAGCTGAAGGCAAACAGCACAACCCCAGTGAGCAACCTCTGTCAGATGCCATTTCTTTTCTTCTGGGGCTGCAACCTCTTCAGCATTTATACACATAAGGAATGTGACTGGGCTAATTATCATCTTGGAAATTCCTGGCGTTTGTTGCATGACACTTTTGGCAAAAATCATGCACTTTGGGTTGCTCAGCTCTTATCTACTGCAACTTCTAATGCAAAATGGAGCAGAGGGAGATGCTTGGTAAATAAATTTCATGGCGCAGGTTTTACAAAGATTAGCAATGTATTTGAGCAACTGCTTGGGTATGATCTCTTCATTTTTTTTCCTTTAAAGCAGAGGATCTATATTTTGCAGTTACCTTTCCTGACTGTAAAGCAATCACGGAAAACTGCAGGAGGCCCCATAAATATGCAAATCGCTGAGAGATAACTGGTTTCAATGGTTCCGCCTTCAAGTAGAAGGATGCCAGCCAAAGCACTTCCATTCTGAGTAATTTATATGTCAGTGGTGCCCCCTGCTGTATTCACAAGCTGTCCACGGAAGAGGCGGCAAAGCGTTATGTGAAAAAACCTCTTTCAAATCTAAGATCCATCAGTATTTCTGTCACAAAATGTTATTTTCAGAAGGAACAGAACGTAAGTATAAAAATTGGCTTAGATCAAAATTCTAGGGAAGTGAAAAAGTACAAAGAAATTTACCAGATCTCTACGTAGTATGAAGTTATGTGAGGCAACTAAAAGCCCTTATTCAATCTATTCATCCTCTAATGTATGTTACAAAATTTATTTACAAGCTAATTTGCATTTGCATTTATTAAAAAAAACACTATATTCACTATATTCAGATCCCCAGGAAAGATCTATTGCATATTATGATTGCCTTTAAATTACAGCTTCAGCCAATATATTTGCATATTAACCTAGTCACTTTTAAGGTTGTCCTGGCTGTCCAGCCCTACAAGAAATAAAACTTCTTCCCCTTCACTATTTCTTTCTCAATCTCTCTCTCTCTCTGTGTCTAATGTACCTGCTCGTAAAAATCTAGCTGTATTTGCCCATGGCGCCATAATCTCATTACTGCTAAAACAAATTAAAGGCTATATCTTTTTATTTTTATAGCCGAAGACTGGATTGGTTGATTTTGGTCATTTGCTCTTGTATTAGCGAGAAATTTAAATAACACTTCTGTTTGTTGCCCTAATGATGTGTATATTGGAAAGATAGAATATAAACAAGAGACAAAAATTCTGAGCCATTCCCTTTCTCTGCTTTCCTCTGGCGAGCCATTAATAGAAGTTTGTTTGTCAAAATAAAATTTTGCAGGTCATTATTCCAAAAGATTGGGGGGGTGGGGTGGATGCGCAGCATTCACACAGCTATCTTATCTAAGAGTAAAGGATATAAGCAGATTTGCAATAACTTTTGTCTCTGATGCTCTATAGTGCAGTGCTCTCCACACATCACAGAGTATCACAATATCATTCATACCCTTGACGGTCTATTGAAGACATAATATCCATTTTAAAAATTGCCTGAAATGTATTAACATCACGACGCCGTCTAATGGATCAGGAGGCATCCTCCTCTTTATCAAATAATAAAAATTGTTATAGGCCAGTCTATCATGTCATCTTACACCCCCATCTAGGAGGGTTGTTTTATCTGTGTGCAGCTTTTAAAAAAAAAAACCCCCAACATTACAGCTATGAACAAGACTGGGGAGAAAAGGATGGAAAGAGAATGACATTATAAGATGTTTAAATATTTAACTTCTAAACCCCCTACTGAGAGCACAGATGTGCATGGTACAAAGGTAACAATAAACACTGAGAATTCTGAGTTTTTTTTCCTCTTCAAATGTATATATTGCCTTGTTCACTGTTGTTTGCTTAACCCTGGTCTGAATAAACCACAACTGGCTGGAACTGCACAATAATAATCTGCATACTAAGCCACAAACCAGTTAACCCAAACACACTAACCCAAACTAAACAAGCCACATAATATCTTAATATGATACATAGGCCTAGCTTGCTTTCTGAGTGATGGATAAGGTTGAAAGACTTCACAATTCTGGATCCTCCTTGACATCTACCACATTTAAAAACATTTTCTATGAAAACGAAAGACATTATTTTGAAGGGGCATGAGAATCATTCCCAATACAGTATATGGTTTTCATGTGATGCATCTTTGGATTCAAGCAAGCACCACTAAAAATAAAAGGGGCAACAAATTGAAATACCATTGAGCAGACAACTGGCATATAATTGTACATATCTACAATTATCATTTACACGGAACAATAGGTGCGTATTTCTTTTTGTGCCTTCTCAAAACTGGCATTTTTTCATGTATTCCAAGATGGTGCTCACCAAGTGATACACATTTCAAATATTTTTAGATGGCTTTTTAGGGCTTTACCATCCCAAAGCCAGAGAGAATGTACTATTAAATGATTGTATCAGATATTAAGAATTACTTCATACACAAATTCTCCAAGTATTATGGAAGTCCTTCAAATAGATTCTTCAAGAATATTTAGTGTAGCCAAAAACAATGTGTTTATAGTATAAGACCTGGACAAAAACTGTCAACAACTTCTCCAAATTAGAACTGCCCTTGGAATAAAGTCCAAGATCTATGGAATGTCCCGTCCCTCCCCCTCCAAAAAAATCTGGTCTTTTTAGAATTTCAGTTATTTCTTGCTATTTTTATTGTAGGTTTTATGCAGCATTTATTGCCATTCCTACAGCAAATAATTATTATTGCCTGGTTTATTGTGCTTTCCCTCCTATTGGCTTTTACACATTAATTCCGATGTATTCTGCCCAGAGAAGCATGATTATTGAAGACCAATAAATAAATAGCAATATCCAGTATAACCATTGTGCAACTAAAGTTATATGGTTTTGTTCTGGGTTTCTACCACTCTTGAATATGTGAACAGCTGCATTTTGTTTTAGCTTCAAACATTTTTTATTTAAAACCAAGTAAAGCAGAAGCACACTTTGAAAATAACCATAATGTGAGAAAAACTAAGTACATTCATCAAAAATAGTTAACAATTTAAAAAACCCATCAGTTTTCCAAATTATTGAAAGTGGAATAGCAAGATAAAATCCATCAGGGCAAACAAAACATGACTGCTCTCATACCTATATTCTAGGTGGATCTTCTACCTCTATTTTTCCATCCCTACCCCAAGTTCGACTGCAAGCAACCATTAGAGAAAAAAAGACATTGCAAGTTAGAATTCTCAACCTCTCTCTCCAAAATAATGCCACTTACATCCTGTCCCTCACTTTTCAGAATTGCATACAGCTATTCAATCTAGAGGCGGCTTGGTATTATCTGCATCTGTGAGCTGTCAGTAAGGGCTGCATATTAAAGCATCTGAGCAGTTCTATCCAACTAGGATGATCATTTAATTCCAAATTCATTAACCCCTATTATGCAGTCCTCAAGTCTAACCTAGCATGGCTGGCATTTAATCTCAGAAGAGCTAGAAGTCCTTCTTTGGAATTGTATCTGGGCTGGGAATTTAAAAATATGTTTAATGTAAATCATGGTAGTTGTTGATCTGTGTATTTGTACCTGTACATTTGTTCATGGCCAGATGGTATTAAATATGAGGTCTGCTTGCAGAAATTCTAGAAGGAAAAGGTAGAACAAGGAAATGTACTTCATTCTAGTGATGCAATTCTTTCACAAACCTGAGTAATATTACAAAAGGTAACTGGTTGATCAAAATCCGTATGTAAGTCATAAAAGGAAACCAGCCTGCACAAGCCATCTAAAGGCTGTCATCTAATTAAAAACATTGATTTATTGTATGAATTTTAATGAAGATTGTGACCTGGCTTCCTCTTACCTTGGAATAAAACTGGATTCACGTTAGGTTGCAAGCCTTTTAATCATTGGTTAAACCTCACTTTGCTTGTTCCATATTGCTTGTTACACTAAACCTTTAATCATGGTTTACAAACCATACTGAGTTTACACACTGCCACAAGAGACACCCAAACAAACATTATGGCATAGCATGGTTTAGAAATTCCAAATGAAAGGTGAGAAGTAAATCTAGTAAATAAATGCATGAAGCCAATCTAAAAGCCTTGCAAAACTCAATGGCTATCTTTTTGAATTGACATGTACAGGTTTTTAATGTGCACAAGTGGGTATATGAACTAATCAATAACGAATCATATTTGCTAGAAGCGTTTCACAAATGTTCATGGAAGAAGTTATGCCATGATGTAACAGGTTCCTTTGGAATTCTCAAACCCAAACTTGTGCAAGAATGTAATCTCTGCAGCTAAAACAGTGTAAAGAAAACTTCTCATGAGAAGTTTTTTTTTCCTTATCAGATGTTAGTACAAAATTAGAACTCTTCAATTCTATGTATTTGAAGGTAGTATTATGTGTTTAACCTATCACTGTTATTAAATCTTTCAGACCTAATCCAAATCTAAAATGCTCAACTGGTAATTGATGCCTAAGAGGAATCCAATTCATAAATACTTGCATTGTAACAGAACTGAATTGTACAGGTATTTCATACCGTCAATTTTTGTTTCCTAAGCATCTTAAATCTGATCCATCTATACACAAAACACACCCTTCTTTGTCATTCTTGCAACTTTCAGATGCTTTCAACATATTCAGTGTGTGTGTGTGCAAGTGAGCATGTGCACACAAGAGAATCCTTTTTTTTCCACGCACACTGCTAGAGATGTGAGTGGTCTCTCCCTCCATCCTTCCCCTCTTATTCTGTCTCTTTAATGTAGCCAAATAACAATTTTAGCATTCAGATGAAGTGATTTCATTCTCAGACTGCTTTTTCTATTAGATTTGATTTTGAGAAGCCCCAGTGGGTGCCTCCAAGGCAAAGAGCTATCTTTGAGGCAGCCACAAATTCAATAGCAGCCTGAGCTAACCTTGACCTTTGCCTCTAGACCCTGTTCCATCTGGTGCAAGCCTAGAGTTTTTCTTCCCCCAGGCCGCAGCGTTGTCGTCCTCCTCTTCCTGGCTTCACAGTCAACATTGATCAAGGTAGAATCCAATGCACCCCACTCTGCTTTATTCCTCCCCTCTCCCCTTTCTTTTTTATCCAAGGGCTCGGGCAATGTGTGCAAAGAACACATTTCAATATATGGAAATGATTTAGTTTCTTATGCAACCATAAATCTACTTGTGATGTGATCCCCCCTCACCTCTGAGAAATCTTCCTTTCTACCATTCCTTCTTCCTACAACCTCCCCCCCTCTCTCCCCATAGGATTTGGTATTATAAGCTATTCATGATATACTTCCACCCCATCACCACTCAGGAGAAAATAGCAAAAAGCTTTTTGGCAGGCAAAATTCACTACTGTCCAGCAAACTGCATTGCATTGCATTCATCCCACATGCTCTAACCTTAAAGGGTTTTTTTAAATATAATTCCACCCATTCTACTTTGTTCTTAGAATATGTTGCTTGCTTACTTGTTTTAAGAACAGGGAATGATAAGAAAACTGAACCAGTTGAAAAAAAATATTTTAAAAAATGCAAATTACGTATGTATGCAGCCCAATTTGATGTGGGCTCAATCTGCTAAAAGTCTTGTTTAAATGCAAATGTTTTTTTATTATCAATTTGCCAACAGGACTGCAGCTTCAAAAGGAAGTCTTCAGGATAATCTGGCTTGTCTTCAAACAAGTATGCAAAAAAGTGTACTTTCTTTAAAACCAGGCCCCTCTATGTTAGGTGTTTAGGATTTCAGTTGAAGACAGAATATCTAAACAGAACTTCAGCTGGGCTGAATCCCAGGTAAACTTGTGCAGAAGCCATCAACAGGATGGAAACCTATTTATACTTACCTGGGAATAAGAGCCATTTAATTCAGTGGGCTTTACTTTCAAGTAGACACACACAAAGGCAGACATCCATGTAAATAAAAATTTAATACTGAATCTACAATAAAAGAACGTTAAAAATTAAATTTCTAAAATTGTAACTCTACTGGACTCTAAAAGGAAGACATGAAAACACTTGATGCTGCTAAATAACCGTTTGAACAACTCCTGTTGTATTTTCACTGCCACGCAAGAATAAGAATATAACGTCAGACCCCGGACCTTATCTTCAACTACTCGGAAAAAATATTCTTAAAAAGAAATAACCCAAGTCCCAAAATATTCTGTATGACATGATTGAAAATCATCCCCGTACAGCTGAACTCTCACTCATTTAGGAGGGATGAGAACGAGAATAAACAAGCAATGCACGAGTAACGGGCGGCCTTTAAAGGAGGTAACCTCGCACCCTGCTCAGAAACGAAGCACCCGCATGGGGCTCCGCAAACGTCCGGCTCCCGATCCTTGTTCCCAAAAGAAATGCGCCCTTGCCTATTTGAAAGCAAACCCAGCCTTACTCCCGAAGGAACGAGCAGAAAGATCGCAGCCGTCCTTACGCGGGGATCTGCCCTAGCTTAAAAAAGCCGGCGCCCGCTTCCTGAAAGAAGCAATCAGCGGCGGCGCTCGCTAAGATTTACTCCCGAGTAAACCCACTGCGCCAGGCTAAAGGCGCCCTCCGCCCAAGATCAAATGGCAGCGACTTCTGAAGGACTTCCTTCCGAGGAAAGACGGTAAGATGGGGCTAAGCAACCTCTGGATTTCTCTGTCAGAAAGACACAAAGGAGGACAGGCGAAGGAAGGTGGGAAGAAATTTACAAGCGGATTTCGTGGCGAGCCCCCCTGTCTCCGCCATTTAGCCTTCGCCCCCCTCCTCCTCCTCCTCCTTTTCGAGACCAGGCCGGCCTCACTCCTTCGTCCGCACGTGAAGCTAACCCCACCACACTTCCTCCTGGGAAATCGTAAAGATGTAGTAGAAGAAAGGAGAAAAGGGGCGGGGGGAGAATGCGGTGTCACGTGGGAGTCACCCTGGCTAGGCGCAGCGGTGGCGGCGGCTGCAATAGCAACTCCTACAAGAAAATTGCCTTGCTGGCCGCTTGGGCGCATTTCAATATATGGAAATGACCAGCGGCCTCTGCAATAAATCAACGCTTTTGTCATTCTCTCCCTCTCCCCCCCCCCGATTTCTCCTTCGTTTTCCTTATTTTCCTTCCTCTCAGATCTTTCTAGCGCGCAAACACGTTTCCCCCTCCCCCACCCCCGGTTTGTTGGTT
>JANHFL010003583.1:191717-211731 GCA_032468155.1 Oxyrhabdium leporinum | reverse complement strand
TCTTGGTTGCCTTGCTCTGGAATTGCAGCAGCCAGATCTTGGTATTTCTAAATTCTCATTTAATTCATCTTGACTGTACAATTTGTTGTTGCTGAATTTTCAGAGCCGTCGGTGTAACAGCCGCATTTTTGTCGCCAAGAATGCGCGGTTACCTTTTATAAATCATTATTCTGAAAGATTGCATTGTTAGATGGGAGAGTTGCTTGTCCTTTCACAACTGCCTTAATTACAAAACTTGCGTGGGGGGCGAGCTGCAAATTACGGACCCACAACCGCAAGCAAAAAAAAAATCATTTCGTTCTGTACGCGTCGTGTTTGCAACATTTGCTTTACATTCCTGCGCAAAACAAGCTTTTCGGGACCATTTTACTTTACGAATTAGTCTTGTGTTTGGAGTGCGCATTTGTTTACATGCTTTGAAGCGTCGAAAAGAGAGAAGGAGGAAGCGCTCTTTTTTTTAATTGCTGGCGCACCACACGGCGGAAGACGGCAGGGACGAGGGCACTCTTAACTTTTCCAACTGCAATAAACGCAACCGGCGTTTTGAATGGAAACGCTTTTCGCTGATCGTGGAGCCGCCTTCGATTGGAGTCGTTTAGACTAACCGTTCAGCTCCTCCCCCACATCGCGTACTTAAAGTTTAAATTGCTTTCATGGTTTCTGCTTTTCTTCACCGCTGACG
Organism: Oxyrhabdium leporinum; assembly: GCA_032468155.1. Taxonomy (NCBI): domain Eukaryota; kingdom Metazoa; phylum Chordata; class Lepidosauria; order Squamata; family Cyclocoridae; genus Oxyrhabdium; species Oxyrhabdium leporinum. The sequence goes on along the minus strand of JANHFL010003583.1, from coordinate 211,049 downwards.
CGAAGGCAATCATTAGCCAAGCCAAGTCAGAATCGCGCGCGATATAAAGATGTTGATTTGGATTGGAAAGGAAAGGAAAAGGACAGAACTTTAATAGCAGTTGGGCAGCTGTTCAAGAGAACCGAGGGACGTTTTGGATAATGAATGGAATGGGAATAGAAATTGGGAATGAAATAGAAATAGAATAGAATAAGCTGGAAGGGACCGTAGAGGTTTTCTAGTCTAGCCCCCTGCTCAAGCAGGAGAACCTATACCATTTCAGATAAGTTCTTCTTAAAAACCCAGTGATGAAGCACCTACAACTTCTGGAGGCAAGCTGTTCCAATGGTTAATTGACCTCACTGTTAGGAAGTTTCTCCTTAATTCCAGGTTGCTTCTCTGATTAGTTTCCAACCATTGCTTCTTGTCCTGCCCTCTGATAATAATTTGACCACCTCTTTGTGGCAGCCCCTCAAGCAGTTTGGTGTAGTGGTTAAAGCATCAGCTAGAAAAGGTGATGCTTTAGAAACAATTGCTAGGAGTCAACACTGACTGGAAGGTCCCACCCCAAAAGATTAGACTAAGCGAACTGCAGGAGCCAAAATTCTTCCTCTACACATCAAAGCTAACCTAGGCCTTCCTTGAGATGATGTCCTCCAGATATTTTTGAATACATCTCCCATTAGCCTCAGCAAATATGAAAAATGTTTTGAGGATGAGAGGGCTGTAATCTAGAAGATCTGCGGAATTTACATCTAGTCTGTTGGAAGACTAGCTGATGGCAACTAGAATAAAGAAAACATACTAAACTGAATCAAGGCTTGCTTTGTATATGCATGGCTATATTAAGAATTTCTCTCCAGTCTTGATTTTTGGTAACTGGCAACCAGGAATTTGGAGATAAAAACTATAAAGGAGGTGGAAGGAACTCTGTTCTAGTTGCAAAAGTTAGATGCTGGAGATGCACCAGAAGCCCTCTGGACTAGGGTTTTCTTTTCCAGAACTTGGAGCCTGTTAAAAACTGTTAGTAACTGCAACACTGACTTTGCAGTTGATGTGTTGCTACACAATTTTCAGGCTTTCCCCTCTTTTAATTATCTTTTTTTAAAAATGAAATTGGGTACACAAATGTCACTGGGTCAGTAAGTGCTGCTTGAAGAACTCAAGATGTTAGGCAAAAGATAATGTACAAACAATATGAATGGTTGATGTTATCAAACAGCATGTGCAGGTAGTGTAAGTTTTGCAACTCTGATTTTAGATTGGAGTTCATACTGATGTGCAGATCAATCTAGTGTCAAACATAGATTTGGCGTGTTGGAATCATACCCCACTTACCTACCAACATGAGAGAAAAAAAGTTGTGCTGTTGCCTAAGGCGAGGACTGTTCCTTGTCTGCAGTGAAGTTGCATGAAACTGAAAGCTAAGGAGGATGTCTAGTGAATGGTAGAACTGCCATAGTGTAACTGGCCAATGGTTTGGAGGCTGTCTTGGGTCTGCTGGACTAACAGTCTTAAACAGACTTCCTGTGTGGTTTGCCGCTGTCAAGCATCTGCTTTTCAAACTCTCCATATGGGAATACCTCAACAGAAGGAAGGGATTTCATTTAATGGCTGAGCACGGTCCTCATGAACTGATCTTTTTAAACTCTCTGGGAACCCTTTTGACTGAAGAGCAGAGTAAAAGTACTTCACAAAAAGGACTTGCTTGTCCAAGGTGGTTTAAGAGGGCTATTAATTTAGGTTTACACACTATATTGAACGCGTGGTTTACCTACTTTTGGGCTGTGTGGTGGATGAGCCCAGTCCATTGTGGTTTATTTAACACCATGATTTAGCCATCTAGGCAGTGCATGAATCAAGTTGCATTGATGGAGGACTGATGAGTCAACAGTTATATAAAACTTTCATTTACCCTAATATGCCACTGAATGCCAGCTACTTGAGAACAACTGGGAATGGTGATAGCTCTTGTGAGTCTCCCAGGGGTTGACAGCTGGGAGAAAAAGGAGGAGAGCTGGATGGATTTTTGGTTTGTTTTCCGGGGCTCTTATTTTCCATGCTTTGTATTCAGAAAGTGCCAGCTGCAATACAGGGCAATCCCTGACAAAATGGTACTAAGAAAGCAAGGCTTGAGAGGCCCCCACTAACCTGAACTTGAAAACACACTGCTAGAAGAGAAGCACAGCTGAGTTTGTGGTCTTGATTCTGTGTTGTCCTTCTCCTTTTCCAGGTGCTCATTGTAATAAAGCAATTGAATGTTTCTCACTTGGCCAAATTGCAAATTAAATAAATGATATTTAACTTGAACAAGAGAAATTTGTATCCCAGTTTTTGTTCTGCAATGAAACTCTAGTGTTGATCTGAAGCTAATCACTTCTCTGCATAATCTTCATGGGCCTGTTGTAACTATCGGATAAAATTATTTTACATGTTTGTCTTTGATGCCTTTTGGAGTAAAATATAAAAACAACTCTATCTACACTTAACTCTTAAATAACTCTACATCTGAGTTGGGTGACTTCAGTGAAAACATCTTCTGTTTTGCAGTGCTGTTTATTTTGGATTTGTTTATTTCCACAAGATATTCCCCAAACTATAGTGTACATTTTCTAATATATTTGCATTGTTAGTAGAAATGCTTTAAATCAGTGTTTCCCAACTCTGACAACTTTAAGATACCTGGACTTCAATTCCCAGAATTTCCCAGCCAATATTCAGGGAGTTGAAGTCCAGGCATCTTAAAGTTGTCAAGATTTAAAAACACTGCTTCAGATTAAACAAGGTGCTAGTATTTAATGGATTTCTGCACACTTTTATTTGAACCCATTTTAAAAATGTTATTGTACATAGATCTTGTTTTGTGTCTGGTCACAGGGCCAAAAGAACACCAGATGCAATGTTGCTTAATTTTTTATTTTTCCAATATGTAAATTCCTTCTATCTTACTTAGATGTATTTGCAAATTTGCAATATGAAAAACTGTTTGTAAATATATACATATTTTCTTTACATATGCTATAATATTTTTCCTATTAGTGCACATTTTGCAAATGATTGTCTTATTTTTGTCTCATTATTTTTGTGCATTATTTTCAGCAAAAGGCATTTTTGTATCTACTTTCCACTAATAGGCAAATTTCCGTATTAGTATTTTTATTCTGAAACTTGTGCTGCAAAACGTGGTCAAATGAAAATACTAAAGAAAAATTGTTTGTGTCTATATATAAGTCTATATAATATAAATAAAGTGATTCTGCATTAAAATCTCCAACCTTAAAATTCCAAACTCCAATCCCGTTTCCTTTCCGATAGTAAAGGTGTCTGATCTAGAAGGGTAGTCTCAGCTTCATAGCTGGAGTTGGATCATCTTAATCATTTTAGGTATTTTATATAACTCTCATTTCAGAGAAGAATTGTACTGAATTCTGTATCAAATTTCAGCTTTCTATCTGATGGTGAAGATATTTTACAATTTTTTGTTTCATGTGAAAAACCATGTCAACCAGTCCGTTGTATTTGTATGTGTAAGTAAGCATACTGACTGCCATAAAAATTACTGATCATAATTAGCAATGTCTTCTAATCCAAGAAAGCCAATCATACATTCTTGATTAAATCTACAAAATTCAGATATGGTACAGTAAGAGAGAAAAGATAAAAGATCCTGCATGTGTACACGTACACATTAAAGATACAAAGAAGGAATGCCTATTCAAACATGTCATCTGAACTTTTACTAAATGCTTGCATTAAGACTACTTTTAAAGGTATTTTCCTTCTAATATGTACTGTCTTTTTATTCAATCAAAAGACTTTTAATGTATTGGTTAACTGATTACTCAGTGAAAAGCTGAATTCCTAAGCAAATAGAAAAATAACCCAGCAATAGGGAAAATGTAACAATAAAATAAACTCCACATATTTATTTATTTATTTGCTTAATTGTTTACATGAATAGGTTGTACCTTAAATCTAAAAAGTATGTAGTTAAAATAGTATTCAGCATAATAACATGGAAAATGTATTTAAAAACAGTATTTAAATAACTAAAAATAATAATAGTCACCACTTTGACTATTAGTGATATAATCAGCAAAAGGAATAGCAGAATATTTTTAGAAAAGTAATCTTGATTCAGTTTGCATTCAGTTTAATGTAGTTGCTCAATAAAGTAAACATCTGCCACTTAAAAAAACCTTTCTGAAATTACAGTCATTAGAGAAAGTACACACCCCTATTAAAATGCAATGTTTCTAGTTTTTTATTTTTCCCCAATAACCAATTTTAATTTGTTTTTCAATTGTATTATGCAGCTTATATGTTACATTAAAGGTGGAAAAAAATTGAAGTTATTTATCTTGGTCTGATTTTTTTACATCTCCAAACCCTGGCATTTTTAAGAGAGGTATGTAGACCTTCTATGTCCACTGTAAGATATCCTGTAGACATGGCAGAACATACTGGAAAGATGAGGCCTTCCTTGATTTGATTTAGCCTTAACCATGGCCCATTTCTTTTCACTTTTGAGTCAACCTTGACTCTTGGTGACTACCTGGACTAGTCCCTGCTGTGGTTTTTTTTTAGAAAATTTCAGAAGTAGTCTGCCAGTGCCTCCTTCCTAGGGTTAAAAGAGAATGACTGGCACAAGGTCACCTAGCTGGCCTCATGCCTAAAATAAGGTTAGAACTCACAGCCTCTCAGTTTCTCAACTAGTGCCTTAACCACTGCACCAAACTCAGATATATTTTAGGCTTGGCCAAAATTAGCCTGACAAGCTACAGAAAAAACAGCAGCAAAGAGAAGAAAGAGGGAGTATACATTAGTACTAAGTAAGCATTTATATGAATAAAATACTGTGCCATGTACTATTAGTTCTGTACATAAAGAACTTAGTAGCTAAGAATACCCATTGTGAACTTTCCTGCCAGAAGTGGAAGAAGCTGTAATATTGGCCTACCTTACAGGATAGAGAAAAGGATTCCTGAAATACTGTATGTGAAACAGAGCTAATTAAAGAATGTTTAACTGAACAGCCATCTGTCCTTTAATCAAGTTAAGCACAGTCCTGTACAGTTCCACTATGCCAGCTGGATTCTGTCTAAATTACACCGGCATTGCGCCAATACTAGTGGGCTGTTTTGCTCATCAATTAAGCAATTACATTTAAACTTTATGTCTCAAGGGAGCCTCAATATAGATGCCTTTTTTTTCCATAAAGGACATATAAGGTGGTCGATGGCTTCTTCCAATATATATGAAGTTACAAGTAAATCTGGAGTTTATTCTCAGTTAAATGAGGGTAGGAGATACAGACAAGGTATGAATTTTTAAATAAGTTATCCTTGTGCTTTTTTTAAGAAAATCATTTCCTATTACAATAATGTATCAAGCCATTATGTAAAACCTGCTTTTATCCTTAATTGAAGATCCAGATATACTGATGGTCATGTTCTTCATTCTACTTCATTTGCTTGCCTAAATGCAAGGCCTGTTTGGTTGTGGCCCATAAACTGCCCTCTTGCTGAAAGAACCATGGAAAATGGGCTTTCCTTAATCAGAGAAGTGAAATCCATTTCATTGATCCTTAATGTAGATGTTCCCATTCTTGCACTTTGTTTTCATTGTTTCTTAGAATGTGGTCTTAGGGCCCCTGGGGGTCCCCCGTGACCCTTTAGGGAGGTGTGAAATTAGTATTTGCCAGCTTGTTCAAAAATAATGCAATATTAAAAATCCATCAAAAACTATTGAGAAGCAAAAGCAGCAGCAAATGTATCCGTTTTAATTTTAAAGATGGTAGATATTGATAAATATAACCTATATGAACAAACATTCTTTTGGGATCCCACATAATTTTTAAGAATGAGAAGAAATTCTGAGGGAAAAAAGTTTAAGAAAAACTCTGCTGGAGAAAACTCCAGGCTGAAATTCCAGATATATTGACTTTACAGGGGGAACTGCAAAACACTTTATATTGTGGATAAACATCATGGATAAGTGGATAAGCACGCACAAGGACCAATATGCCTACATAACCTTTGGAATACCTATAGACTCCCTGCCTTAACTGATGTTTTGTTTTTTTTATACTGCAAAACAAAACATCTTTCAGCATCTTCTTTTTTTTTTGCAAGAATATCTCCAAGTTGTACAAAGACATTCTAGGAAGATTAGAAGGCTGGTTGGCTACAACTTAGTGCCTTCAAAATGTGGCTATCTGCTGCCTAAAATACAAAGCCACTAGAACCACAGGAAACACCTGGTGGGAGGCTGCATGGAGTGATTTGAATCAATTAATGTACCTTCTGATAAACTTTTTTTTAAGGGCAGGGGGGGACCTGGCCTCCCCAACTATGGCAGCCCTTTGGGAGATGGGCCTTCCATCCCTCCAAAGTGCTCGCTCTTTCTTTATACATTCAGGTCAGCAATCAATGTCTAGTATAGTATTTCTGGCTAGGGAATTCTGGGAGCTGAAGTCCAAATATTTTAGAAGTCCTTGAGGTTAAGTAATATTGGTCTAGTAAGAGCTGGAAAAGCATTAGGCATAACTACCTGTAGAATTTTTGCAAAGGTACCTGATAGCAGCATTTTTCTTGGTCTAGAGGAATTATTATCATTTAGTTTTGCAGCTAGGATTTTGTTTTTTTTGTTTTTTAAAGTGTAAATAATTCTATTACAAATGTGTATCCCTGTGTGCTTGATTGTACATGTGCGCACACAAACACACACACACACAAATGTTACAATAGCTTTTTGGTATGAAGATCGAATATTTGTGAAACTTTCTGGTACAAAACAAGGATATGTGCAGCATAAGGTTAGTTTGGAAATCTTGCCAACACTTGCCAGAAAAAGAGTGTCAATTAATCATAAAGCTTTCGTTTCTTTTCTCTCTCTCTTTTTTTTTTACACTCATGTAAGTTAACAGATATTTTTTTTTTTAGAAAATTGCTGAGGCGGATGTGTTAGTTTCTTTCCTCTAGCAGAACTCACCATTTTCAGCCTAAGACAACGCTGCCTTAAATAGAACTGTTGACTTTCTCTGCTTCCTGAAAATGCCATAGCACATTAAAACATTTTTTGAAATACAAAGAAATATTCGTTTAATAGAAAAAAACCCAAAAACTTTGGTCATGCCAACCAGCAGCTCAATACTATGTTCTAAACTAGCTGTGCTATGTAACTAGGGGCTCCCAAATTTAAAAATATTTCAGAAAAAAGCAAGAAAATCTGGAATTTTCAACAAGAAACAAATGTTATAAGTAATAACCCTGTTTAGAATAGCAATGTTGTAGAATTCCATTTTGGATATTGTTCAGTTGGCTTCCCAAAAGTAATAGAAATTAGATAAGGAAAGAGTTACGTAATTCAAAAGATGGCAGAATTTCCTGGAGCAAATAAATGTTAGCATCTTGAGACAAGTTTTAAATAAGGCTTGTAGAAATTTCAACTCGGTATATAGATTGTCCAACACCAATTCTTCAACAAATTTCTTCCTACACATGTACTAGTGTTTCCTGCACTAATGTAATTATAATCTTAGGCTTGCATGAACTAACAGACCATTGCAAATGTAAATTCATATGTCTCCTCCCACATGATGATTCTTCTTGCCAAGTGTCTGTGGATGAATCAGAGTTTCTGATTATCTAATTTAAAGCAAATGTATAATGAAGTGAATAGTAGTATATTTGGAGTAATGGGAAAAAATTTCCATTATTTATTTATTTATTTATTTTTTATGTTTGAATTTATATACCGCCCCATTCCGAAGACTCGGGGTGGTTCACAACTCCAATCAAAACAGCACAATATACAGGTTATTTAAAAATTTTAAAATACTAAAACCCCGTTTAAAACTAATTAAAAAACTTTAAAAACCCCTCAGTCAGTTATGTTTGGGATCTTCTGGCTCATTCACATAACCAGGGAATCTGAAATCAGAAAGCAGCAAAATGGATTAGAAATGTTATTTTGGTTATACTGTAATTGTTAGTGTTGTTGCTATTGAAAGAACATCAGAATGTTTCTGGTGGTTAGATGAAAGATGCAACAAATCCAATTTGCTGTTTATAACAGTAGTCAGTGATTCCTCCCCTCGTCCTCTTCTTCTATTGATTGTCCAGGCAAGGCAGGAAAGCCTCAGTTTCTTCCTACAAGATCAGGCGTTCAATAATGCTGGTTTATTTGTTATCTGGCAATGTAATGATGTAGTCATCATTAATTCACCTGAGTTAATTTGTCTAATATCTTAAATAGTCAAGTAAGTGAGTGGCTAATTACCGTTTGTGGCTGTGCATTCTATAGCGACTCATTTTTTTATGTAGGGGATTTCTTGATTGTTGGGTTAGATGATCATGGATTACGATTTTTTACTATTGTGTCCTGGTCATTGGGCTTTTCAATCAAAAGAACTTTGTCAAGCGATTTGAAAAATTTATTAATATAATTTTAACTTTCCTCTTTGAGTTTTATTCTCATGCTACACTGATCTGTTCTAAACAAAACTGTTTTTTAATTATTATTATTTTAACTATCCCAAGAAATTGTTGCAGACATTATCAAATATACTAAGAGAAATAAATTCAATAAAAATAGTATGAGAGAAAGAGATTTTCTATCATGTATGATTTTATAATTTTCTATTGTATTGCATTTTAATTGTGTTCTTCCAGCCCAAACTAAGAATTTCACAGTTCGCATAGTTTTTTTCCCCTATAGATGCCTATTGTAGCCACATAAAATGTATGGAATTTAATTTAACATTGCCTTCAACAAATAACTCACACCTGGTCACCTTTCCGGTTATATTACTGCTATGAGTTCTATATGGGGCTGCCCTTGAAGACTATTCAGAAATTTCATTTAGTGGAAAAAAGCAGCAGCTCAAGTAATTATGCGTGTTTCTGGTAGAACACATGTTACGCCTTTGTTTTGCAAGCAGCATTATTACCAGTTTGTTACCAGGATCCAATTCAAAGTAAAGGTGTTGACATTTAAAGCCCTTCACGGAACCAAGTTATTAGAGGGATTTCATCTTATCTTATCATATTCAGCAGGAAGGGCACATTATGTGTTCTGTCACCTAGGTAGCTACATTTGATGGACCGTGGGTGATGGTCCTTTTCTGCTGTAGCTTCTGCACTGTGGAATCTTCTCCTGCCTGAGGTGAGGTCAGCCTCATCACTGTTGAGCTTCCAGAGGACCCTCAAGACATGGATATGCCAGCATCCTGGGGAACCCCGAAGTAAACTATTTTTAACATCTCTTCACCTATATTATTCTTTGTTTGGGTTTTTATACTTTTTAATGTATTTATTAACTGTTTCAGCTCTGTTATACACCACCCAGAATAATTGTTTGTGAGATGGCCAGCTATATAAATTGATTTAATAAATAAACCATTGGTATGGATCCGCACCAGGGCAAAGCATAAAAATATCAGCCAGATAATCTATGCTCTAACCAAACAATCTTGAACTCCAGGCCACCAGATTCTCATCTCCAAGTGTAAATATATTGCACAGAATATTGATAGTTGATACTGAATGATTTTAGTGGCATGGTGGCCTAGTGGTGAAGACTCTCGCCTCCTAGGTTGAGAGTTCAGTCCTAGTTAGCAGATATTTCCCTCTAGGACACAAAGAAAAAAAAATATCTGCTGCAAACTCCATGTGGCATCAGGAAGGGCATCCAGCCAGTAAACACTGCTCCATCCAATTGCCCCGAATTAAAGGATTATGGGTCATAAAAAGGGAGTTGTATTGATGTTGAATGGGTTCAAATATCTTTGGACAGGAGACCACCAGAAAGAACCAAAGGAGTAGGGTAGATTCAGAAGTAAAAAAAACAAACCCATTTCTGAAAGATGGTGTTCCATTTTGTTGCCCAGAAAAATAGATTTGTCCAAGAAATCATCAGGAGTCCAGCTTGTCTTAAAGGAAATTTAAGCAAAAGCATTACTTAATTAAAGGGTTGGGTTTTTTTAAATGGGATGTATAATTTAACTTAGGTGCATCATTCCATAAACCAATCTCCCATTTCCTATACACACAGAGTATGTTTTTACTAGAATATTAGAACTTTAAGTGTACTTGTAAGCCTCACCACTTTATGCTATTTCTTTGCAAATAATTCATTGAATTGGGGGAAATGGATGCTACTCTATGATGAGTAGATAACTGTCAACATATACCCATTATCCCATTCAAAGATCTCTGTACTTTTTAAAAAAAAATAAAAACTTTGGAACCTGAAAAAGGAAAAGAGACCAAGAATGTAATATTTTAAGGCAAAATTCAACAATCCTTTAATCAATAAATTGCCTGAATTTTTCTATGCCTGTGGAAGGCATACAAGCCATATTATAATAAAAGCATGTCAAGTTTTGTATATCTTTAAGCTTTTTTCAGTTTTTGTTCTAATTCAAGAATTACCTCTTAGTTTGTGAAAATGTAACAAAGTACATCTTTACATATGGGATAATGTGTTTCTTTTTAACATTTAACACTTCTGCCATCTGAATCAACCTATTACCATCAGTGGTAATTTGAGAACAAGATGAGAATCTTTTTCTTTGGCTACTAAGAAGATGTCAGGAGAGAAGATATACACACTAGAGCAGCCGTCCTGAACCTTAGGGTTTTTCATAATATCCAACTAGACTGGCTTCCAGATGGAGATCCAGCTGGAGGGCCTGGGGCCCTTAGATACCTTTGCCTTCAAAGGTGAGGTGTCGGATATCGTTAATTAAGGCTTTCCCCCAGGGGACAAAAGAGGCCCATAGGTCTTGATAATGCTGTGGTGGCAGACTTCTACACTTTCTCTTCAGACATATCATTATTATCTTCATCTCCCCCACACGTATAGTAGTAGTTAAGATGTAGGAGTAGAACTGGGAAAACCAAAGTTTAAATTCACCCTCAGCTGTGGAAGTCCATGGGGTAAGTTTGAGTTCATGTCTCTTAATTCTAAGCACAAGGTTTTTGATTGGAACCTGGATGGAAGTGGAAGGAGAAAGTGTTTTTTTTATATATATATATATAGAGAGAGAGAGAGAGAGAGAGCTTTGAGTTTCTGGTGTGGCATAAATCTCATAAATAAATTCACTTCTGTTTTTTTTTTTGTTTTAAAGTCTAACAAATATATATTCCTTCAAATATTTATCCAAATTTAGCAGTTATCTGGAGTCTTTGGCTTCCACCCAAATTCTTTATCCTTCAAATACACATAACTGAATTTGCTCACATTTATCTCTTGTGTTGTTGTTGTTTACTTCCCCAATTTTCTACAGATTTCTTGCAAAAGAAATCTTTTGCATCTTTCTTCATAAGTAAAATATTGAATGACTAAAGCTCAAAAATTAGATTAGTTTCTTTCTTGGACTTATGGTAAGGGAGAAAAATGGGTAATCTATCATGTGCAACTTATTGTAGCCTTGATGGGCCTTCCTCAGCTATTGAAATAAAAACCAGCTATTTATTCTCCTGGTGCTAAGACCTACAAACTATTGATGTGGAGAACCTATAGCAACAGCTCCATTTTCAAAAATATATTCAAGATTTTAGGCAAAAATTTAGAAAGAAAAGGGTCTATAAAATGGAATAAGTAATCTTTTTGAGCTTATCTGGCCTTTGCTGTTCAGCTGTACCTGTAAAATGTACACAAAGCCAGACAAAAACTTAAATGTGATTTAATATGAGAGTACATTTAACATTTAATGTTTATAGTTAGTTCAACTTAACATTGTTTTAGGACTTTGCTAGTTTCTCAGTATATCCTCCAAATGAATGGTGCAGACAATTACTCCTATGTATTTAGTAATTTCCCCATAAATTACAGCTGGTGGCAACCTTTGTAACACCTCTATGGCTGCATATTGTAGGTGGGCCACTGAGTCTATGCTTAGATATAACTGAGGAAGGCAATGTTGACTAAGCCGGAGGAGGCTTTTGTATTTCATTCCATGGTCACATTTCTTTGTGGGATACATGCTAGCAGTGTATGGGACCTAAGCCCATTTCTCTCTCTTTTTCTCTCTCTTTTTTGCTAGGGCTGGACATCTAGTTCAACATACCAATTTTTTTGGTCTCCTGAGACTGCACGATGTGGTCCTGGGGGGGATATTATGACTTCACCAAGGTGGGTGCAGCCAACATTTTCAGCATTTGGGGAGAGGGGTTTAAAAACTATAATGTTCAGTGCCTTAAACCTATCCATGGGAAATTTAGCACACACAAAACAGGTGGAGTTTCAGATGCACTAACACAGTTGTCATCTTTACTTTTTTTTTCATATCTTACAGTGCTAATGAAATTGGTTAAATACTATGGAGGAAGCTTTACAGGGTGTCATAATAAATAAATAGACCATTTTGTTTTAATGAACCATTAATAATTAAATATCAAGCTCTCACCAAAGTATTTTAAGACAGTAAAATACATTTAGCAACCACCCCACCCCACAGGAAAATAATTTAATGCTTTAATTGTCTATTCATAGGCCAGAAAAATATTTGAACCAAGGAAATTTCCTATATTTGTAGGAAAGGAAGCCCAACAAATTTGTCTATTGTTCTTACATTGGTCAATACATATAAACAATAAAAATAGTCAAACCAATGTCTGCATTTACCCTCATATGTTAGTCATATGAGTGAAGAATTCTGGAAATGATTTTGTTTTATGGGTGACAGACTAAAGTGTTAATCTGCATGAGTTTTCATTTATATAAAGTTTGAAGAAGAGGAAAACATTTTTACTGGCTTCAGGTGATGCCTGCAAAAGTTTAGACATCACAGTAGAGGCATTTCCTTGCATGAAATATATTTCTGCTACCACATGATTTTATACTTGTTTTATTTTTTTAAACCTGTTTAAATGTTTATTTAACACATGCCTGATTAGGAGCGATTTCAGCTGATAAATCTAGCCAATTAACTGATGCAAACATTTGCTATTCTAGTTATTTCATATTGATTAGTAGGTTAAATACTAGCTGTATGTTTCTTTTAATATGTGAGTGTGTTTATATTTAAAACTTAATAAACATTGGAAAACTGGACATTTAGGGGCCAGGCTATAAGATTTCTAGAGGAGCCTGGAGAATAATGTGCCCCAAGCAGGAAAAGCCAAGGGTTTTAATTCCTGTAACTTCTGTCAGTCTGAAATGATAATGTGCCCTCTCTTCATGCAGAATGGAAACAAAACAGCATTGACTCAATGTAGAATTTCCTCCTTCAGGGTAAAAAAAAGTGAATGCATTTTGTGAAGTAAATAAATAATTAACAAATCCCCCGCAGTGGCTTTTATCAATAAGATAAATATTTTGGTGTGCAGAAAGAGATTGGGGAAATTCTAGGCCTGCTTTTCTTAACCTCTTTGTTCAGTTTCTAATAAAGCAGGTTCTTACTACAAATAGAAGGAGAGATTGTCAGTAATTTGCATGAGACAAAAATTACTCACTCACATGCCATCATCCTGCATATTTATCCTGTCCTGACAATTATTTTTAAAGAATCTCTGCTTTACTTAGCAAGCAAGAAAGAGGGAGATCTTAGACGACGGGATAAAATGCTCAGCAAGGTTTAGTCTTATCATTTGTTCTCATTTTGGGGGGAACAAATTGGTGGAAAAGCTCCTGTCAGCAAACTGCAACATGGGTTTCTGTTCATTACATTTTTACAAAATACAGTGCATTCTTAAAGGGTCAACTCATACATTTTATTTTATGGGAAGATATTACAAACCCCACTGTCTAGCACCAACTAATGTTTTTGCAAGCTGCTGTGACACAGTAGTACACCAATTCAGAATTGAGATTAGATGTTATTTCTCATGTGGCCAAACTAAAGAGCTGTTCCTTAATTCTACCTCATACAGTACGTATACATGTCTGCACCTATGCCAAGACTAAGTTACTTTGAGTTGCTGCCATGTTGCTTCCCCATGCCATATCTGGACTGCCAATCTTCTCTCATACATGTAATAGTTTCTCTATGGGAAATAATTAAAATGTCTTTCAATGCCCCAGAAGAAGGCCATTTGGGAGGTCCCTCCAGGATATTGTAGGAAATATTAGACTCCAATAATGTATAAAGTGCTGGTTTTTGGCACAGCTTGCCAAGTTGGTTCTTTATTAATGGATAGTGAAGCTTAGCCATGTATCAGGGAGGAATTAATTGCACTTTGCATTGGAGATGCTAAGTTAAAGCTATGTGATTCCAACTTCCCTTTAATTGCTAACATATAGGTTAGATTGCTCCTAGGCTGAAATCAACTTTTGATGGAAGTACATTATTGGCAATAATACATGTATGATTTAGCATTGCCTTTTTCTGACATCCCCACCCAGCAAACAGTTATGGTGGTCAATCCTTTGGTGATCAACAAAGGTTAGATTAGGGCTGCCACCCATTGCATGACATTTAAAGCAATTCCAAGGCAGGAATATTTGACATATGCACAACCTCAAGCAAGCAGAAGAAAAAAAATGACCTACAAATAGACTGAAAATTTGGAAGAATGTTTCTTGACTTGAAAGGGTCCCAACATATGAAGTAAGCAAATGTTCCATGGCACAGCTAAAGCTGAACCTAGTTGCCACCATTCTTCTCTTTAAGCTTTGGTGATAGGAGAAAACTCTACAAAGAGAATATTGACTTAAATTGGAATGTCTGTGTTCAACAGAACAACCACCATCTTGAACTACACTTGGAGGACAGGTCAAGAAACAACACAGTTATTTTGGTACCATTAAGACATGGCCCCCATCAACTAAGCCCAATGAGCAAATAACTCCTGTATTTCAATACTGAATCTATACTGCTGAATAATGACTGAAAATGCCCAATACAATTTGTTTTTTAAGTGTGACATACGAAAACTATGTTTCATAAAAGACTGGAAACTTGTATTTACTTTTTGTTGAAATTGGATAAAAACAACTTAGTGATTTCTGGTTCTGCTGATTAAAAAGGGTTGAATATGGGAAGAAGTATATAATCTAATGTGTCATGTAATCTAAAAGGAGGAGCTATAATTTGTAACTGCTATAAAGATCAGAAATTGCTTTTTTAAATACTTTTTTCTACTTGTATTGTTTTCTGCACTTATTTCTTTATCTTTCTTTCCCCCTCCCTACTCTATATATTTTTCCTGTTTATCCTTTGTCTATGTAAAAATTTCTAATAAAAATACATAAAAGGAATTGTAGTATAAGCTCTAAAATAAGGATAACAGTTGTAGTTGTTGGTTTTTTTTAAAAAAACACCTCTGAACCCAAATGCTCTTGTATACAATACGGCTGCTCTTGTATACAATACGGCTTCACTCACATTGCACCTTCATCCTGCTCTCTTCTTCTTCTCCCAAAAAGTTAAATGTGACTCAGTCCACCAAAAGTTTGTGTCGCTATCCTAGCACACATTTAAGCTGAACCTATGTTGGAATTCCTGAATAGGACAGAACCCAACTTTCCTAGTCTCCATCTCAGACATAATCTCTTTTCATACTTTAAACATACTACATCTGGTATTGTTTTTCAGCAGGTAAACTCAGGTGCTAGATCAGTTTCTGATTTGTTGATTACGTAGATAATCCCTGATAGCCAGTTTGGTCTACTGATTAGGGCACTGGGCTAAAAAGCAAGAGATAGTGAATTCACGTCCTGCCTTGTCCATGAAAGCCAGCTGGGTGATCTTGTGCCAGTCGCTCTCTCTCAGCCCAACGCACCTCGCAGGGTTTTGTTGTGAGGATAATAAGAGGAAAGTGTGTTGGATGTTTTCCACTCTGAGTTATTTATAAAAATAATAAAAATTATAAAAATAATAAAAAATAATAAAAGCGGAATATAAACAATAAATAAATATCAGATGGAACTGCTTGAATGAATTAAACAGCAACTCCCTCACAGCTAGGCTGGTTTTCCCTTACGTATTGCTGAGATACATACTATCATGTATGTATTCATTACACTCATTTCTGTGACGTCGCCTCTAAAACTTAAGTCTGTTTAAAATACAATATAAACAATAAAACACAATTTTAAAAAATTGGTAATACCATAAAATGATACTGTTCTCAAGTGTATTAAAGATGAGCTACTTAACAGCAGCTAAACAAGAGACCAAACTTCTTCTCTGGAGTATATGCTGCATCGATTCTGAAACCCCAAATCCTATTCCAAAAGGTAATCTCACCGATCCTTGTATGCTATCATAGAAATGTCAAATCAATGTTTAGCAAAACTATGAGAAGAATGTTAAGAAAGAAAAGTTGCAGTTTCTCCTCTATCCTGGGATTCATCTCTTGCTCCTGAAACATTCTACTAGGGTTTGAATGACCATCTCCTGTGTTACGTTCACAAAGTCATGCCAAAAATTCTCAATTTAGAAAACTTTAAGGTTCTCTTTCCCAGAAAAAGAAAAGAAAAGGGCTGGAAGGAGAGAATGAAACAGTCACCTGTTTGCATAGACTGATTGGGGTGGAAGAATAGTGGAAATGATTTCCCTGAAAGCTGTTTTCTCTAAATGGTGCGTGAACTTGATACTCAAATAATTCTATTAGTATATTGTATTAGGAATTGCTAGAGATGAACATGCGGGGAGAGGGAGGGATGTCAAGTGCATCATGATATCACCATGCAAATGATGTACATAATTCAAATTTTTGTGCAGTGAAATCATGATGCCTGTGACAGCATTGTGTCATATCTCTCATACATGGTGCTTTACAGAAGACAAGATACCTTAAAATGAGACAGCTACATCTGGCAGCAGATTTTAGCTGACAAAAAGGGAAGAAAATGCTTATTTAATTTGTGGTTGAATTTTTGCTACTAGAGAAGAAAACAGACACAATATTTAATTAGTAGAATAACTAAATGGAATTGCTATCTTCTAATATACTGTTCTCCTTAAAATTCTCAAGTTGATGGTCTGCTGGGTGGGGAATTCTGGGAGTTGAAGTCCACCCAACTTAAAGTTGTTCAGGTTGAAAAATACTATGGTGTGCTATGCAAACCTATCCGTGAAGTTGTCCCCTGTAGTTGTCAAAACAACTTACCTCCTCCAAAGCAGCAAGTATCTTAAGCAGACTCAGAGGAGTGGTTCCTGCTCTGAAGAATTTATAACTGAATTTTAGCACTGGGGAGACAACTGGGAAATGTGGCAAGGGGTGATAGGGGGTGCCGATGACGTACGTAACAGCTTAACAGGCAGCCTGGTTTTAAGAACTGGGGCTGGTGGTTTAACAGCAAGACTGTAAAATTGCAACGTTGAAAAACCACAGCACTTTTATGATTCTGACTTTGATACTGTGCAGTTCTGGGAAGTGGGGTGGGTGGGAGCGGACAATAACTTCCGGAGGCTATGGGAGAAAGTTAGCAAACAGCTAGAGAAAGCTCCCAAACTGAAGAGATGACTTCAGTTTGTTTTGCAGCTGGTCAGAAATACACATTCCCCTGTTGAGAGTGCCTGGCTTCAGGAAAAGCCAGATGGAGAAGCCAGAGGTTGGGTCAGTCTGGCCTTTCCTCAACCTACCAGCGAGGATTAAATGTGCTTGACCTTGCTGTGAGGGCTAAATTATATCCCTGGAGCTTTCTTCACCCCTTACTCCTTCCTCTCCCTGCCCAACTCTCAAATGATGCATCTTTAACATGTCGCAGCTTTCTGTTCTAAAGGTCTTTTGGTAACCCCAGGCATATTTTGTCCAGCACTTACTGTTTTTCAGCTGGAGTTATTTAGTCTACCATTTATCTATCCCTCCCTTTCATATTGTGTACAAAGAATGCTCAAAAGCAGCCAAACACAGATGCAGAGAATTGGCTATTTTGATCAAACTGATACAGTAGAGTAGAAGAAAAGGGAGAAAGGGGAAAGCAATTGGTTTGAGGAAATTTTGGAGAGCAAGAATCAACATCTTGATTTGTTAATTGGAATGGGGGTGGGGACGTTGAAAAAAGCAGATTTTAAAGCCAGAAATATCTTTTCTTCTGATCTGAAAGTTTTCCAAGAGAAACAAGACAGTATGTTAAGAGTTGTTAGCGCCATGTTAGAACTCACTAATGAAGGCAAATATACATGTCACAAGATAGTGTTGCAGGATCCAATCTGGGTCAGGCACTGGGACCAGAGGTTTAGTTTTTCAAGCTTTCAGACTCGTGCTGGACCCCATCCTCAGGGAACTCTACCAGAATGTTTTAGAACGTTCCATGATGAAGCTACGATTGGTCAATTTATGAGGTCACATTGTGTTTCTCAGAATTAAACTGTTTATCTTGAAGATTTTAAAGGCAACTTGTAAAATAATTTATTTATTCTTTTTTAATCTCCATCCTGCCAAATCACCCCATACCCACATATAAATATACTCTGTGGAAAGCAAAAATCTAGATTACAAATATTATTTAAAGGCAGAAGTATCTTCAAGCTGAGTTTGACCCGTTTTTATCGTTTTCTTGGAAATGGTTTGTGTTGCCTTTTTCCAGGATTTTTTTTTTTAACTTCCAGTCTAGGGTACCCCACAGGAATTTCCTAGTGGTCTCCCATCCCATGCCTAACCAGGTCCAACATTAATCAAATTTTTGAAATCACCCAAGGAAATCTTTTTTTGTATATATAATTGACTCCATACAATGGATTCTACTGCTAGTTGAGTATGAACAAATCTTGCACAAATAGCATAAATGCAAAAATCACTGACGGCCAACAGATGTCTCTCAGAAGAGAAAGGAAATCTGTTTTATGTAAGCACTATGTAGGAAAAATGTGCCAAATTAATCTTCTTTCTTAATATCAGATTAGTCAAGATACTTTCCAAATTAAGTTTCACTGGAATAATCTCTTGCATTTTTTATTTTTTATTTTTTATTTTTATTTTATTTTATTAATTTATATACTGCCTTTATTGTTTTGTACATACCTAATATTCCTCCATCTATTTTCTCCACAGCAACTTTACAAGGTGGCTTGGGCCGAGAGTGTGTGACTGGCCCCAAACTTTCACATCTAAGGCAAGACAAGAACTCACAGTTTCCTGTTTCTAGCCTGGTTCCTTAGCCACTAGACCAATGTGGCTGTTTTCTTACTGAAATAATCTTTCAATCTTTTGCTTCTATCCCACAGAAAAAGATATTTAATAATGCATGATCTAATCTGAATTGGTCACTGGGACCAAAGGTTCATTCTATCCAAGCATTTGGGCTTGTGCTGGAGCCAGTGGTGAAATCTAAAATTTTTCACTACTGGTTCTGTGACTTGGTGGGTGTGGCTTGCTGATCATGTGACTGGGTGGGCGTGGCTCACAAAATTACACAACTCACAAAAATACACAACCCCTACCCCATCAAGGTATG
>JANHFL010003583.1:165433-191617 GCA_032468155.1 Oxyrhabdium leporinum | reverse complement strand
CGGGGCCAGCCAGAGGTGATATTTGCCGGTTCTCCAAACCAATCAAAATTTTCCCTACCGGTTCGCATGAACCGGTGCGAACTGGCTAGATTTCACCTCTGGCTGGAGCCCATCATCAGGAAACTTCTGTCTCTCCAGAATATGGAGTGGGCAGTTCTAAGGGTTTGGCAACAGGCACATATTACAACTGTGGCAGCATCCTGGGGTCATGTGATTAGATTGGATCCTGCAACATTATCCTGGGACATATCAATTTATCTTCATTTGCAACATTTGATAATGTTTTATTAGCTGATATTTAAAAAATCATTATAAGAAATTAGGATAAGAGCAAAAACACGTGCTCTTATCCTAATTTCTTTACATTTTCTTCTTACATTTCAGAGTAGATAGTAATATAGCAAGGAAGAAAATTATAAAATAGCTTGTAGCACAGATGTGGACAGTTCATAGAAAAATTCTGTGCTGCCTCCAGTCATAAGGGAAGGCACTCTTTCAAATGAGACACCTTGGACCTCAGGTAGCCTAAGCAGAAGTTGGCAATCTAGTTTCCTCCAGATAGTTAGATATGCAAGCTGCAATTCTTAATCTTCAAAAGTGGAAATGCTGGGAGTTGGAATCTGAACGACCTTATAGGAACCTAATTACCTTCCTTTGCTCTACACTAACGATGAAAATTTCTGTATCACTATGCCAGGTAAATAGATGTGAAAGGTCTTGGGTAGGAAACAACGTCCCAAAAACCTGTTATGGAAATGCTTTTCAAGAGATGTAGTTAAGATTCTCAAGAATAAATAATTTTAGCAGTGTTATCTGAATCAAAGATACATGTATTGTACCCTATTCTTTCTAACCTTAAAAGATGTCAGGAACAAGAAAAAAAGGGACTTAAATTAAACAAGGTAATTGATGCATTGATATTGTTGAGATTTGTTATCAGAATAAGTCTTTTCTGGGGCATGAACCCAGGAACTTCTGCCTACAGAGTATGGACTGTCTTACTGAACTCCAGTTAAATTCTCTAAATGTACTACAGATAGTTCTTGACTTGACATCCTATATGCCAGGGCAATGCCAAGCTGACCAACTAGCTAGGGAACGTATTGTCCACTACCTACTCTCAGGTGCTTCTGGAAATGAGAAGGTAAAGTCTTTAATCAGCAGGTGGAAGCCACCAAATATAGGGATATTTAATGACAGAATTGCAAGAAACTGAAGGTGATGGGAATGAGATGGATGTTGCTTAACATTCCACATATGTGAGACTCAGGCTGAAAGAATGAGAATTACTCTAAAATCCCTGCTAAACCGTTCCCTGCTTTCTGGAGGCAATCTCAAACTATAGCAGTTCAGAAAGATTCTCTGGCTGACAATTAATATTAATAGGTAGATTTGGCCATGTGGCATTATCACACTGTGAGATGGGTGGGCATACCATATGGGTTTTGGCAGGTATTAGATGTAATCAGAGGGATTACTGGGCTCAGGGAGAAAACAGAAAAACCTTGCGCTTGTTTCCTTCATGTTTAGAAGCAGCTCTAGATGTGCTTAAACATTTTTTCTGACTGTCCTTTTGTTTCACATCTTCTCTGAGTTTTCATGAGGGCGATCAGGAGCTACAGACCAAGACTGATTGTCTAGCTTTGGCTCTGGCTTAGCTTAATTGTACCATTTTGACTCAGCCTGGCTGTTTCAGGATCTGGCTAACTGTCCTGGGCAGTGGGCCAAGACAAGGGTCTGTGCCAGTGCTTCCCCCTCCCCTACAGCTCCCCAGGAAGGAGCAAAGAAGGCAGTCATGTTAAGTATGGTTCTCTGCAGTGACAGATTTATTTTGAAGAAAAAGCAGTTGTTCTGTACTCCAAACTAGACTGGAAGAGTGGAGTGCAACCACTGGTTTCTTTCTGAAAACTTACATTTCTATTTGTTCCCAAAGATATAACTGCTTAGAGGAATAAATTGCAGGATTTTTAAATGGGTGTCTGATTGCCATGCTTCTAATTAGGATCCCACTTCCCTATTTAAATATACTGTATTTTTCAGAGTATAAGACACTCCAAAGTATAAGATGCACCTAGCTTTTGGGGAGGAAAACAAAGGGGGGGGGAAAATCTGCCTCTGCCTCCCAGCAATTTGCCTCCTTGCAGTAAACAGCAAAAACCCTGTTTCAGCTTCAGCACAGCCTGATTAGCACAAGCAGCTAGCTTTTGGGGAGGCAAACAAAGGGGGGGGGGAAATCTGCCTCTGCCTCCCAGCAATCTGTCTTCTTGCAGCAAACAGCAAAAAGCCTGGTTTGCTTCAGCACAGCCTGATTAGCAGAAGCAGCTGATTTTTGCTAGAATCAGCCTCCCAACAATCAGCTGTTTCAGGCTGCAGGGATCTCCATCACCTATTGCCGCCTCCGCACATCCCATTTTCTGCTTGTTCCGATCTCCACCGCCCGGAACAGGCCGAAAACAGGGCACACGAAGGCTGAAAATGGGGCTCACAGAGGAGGCAATAGGCAATGACGATCCCTGCAGCCTGAAACAGCTGATCATCGGGAGGCCGATTCAAGCAAAAATCAGCTGCTTCTGGTAATCAGGCTTGCCAAAGCAGACCAGGCTTTTTGCTGTTTGCTGCAAGGAGGCAAATTGCTGGGAGGCAGAGGCCAAAGGGTGGAGGCCCAAGGGGGCAGGGCTTCAGTAACATTCGGTGTATAAAACACACAGACATTTCCACCCACTTTTGTGGGTGGAAAAAGTGTGTCTTATACTCTGAAAAATACAGTAACTAATGGAGCAAAGCACACTTTTAAAAGCATGTATAAAATAATTTGACCCAAAGAAGCATGTAGGAAGCATGATGTCTTTCTGATTTGCTAGATGATGAGGCAGAGCTCTGTGAATTTCTGTAGATACTGTAAGTGTTGGTGGTAAATATTCATCTGCCACTTTAATTGAGTCTGAGAAACTCCTTATTTTGATTGTAATTGGTAGAGGTTTCTTAGATTTAAGCTGCAATGTGCAATTTGACATGGGACAATAGGTTAAAATAATTACCCATATGTTATCAGTTACCTTCTGCCTTTCGTTGTCATCTCACTTTTAGCACTTACCTTCAAACTGACATGCCTTTTTCACCAGTCCTTCTTCCCCTAGTTGAGGCAGATGGAGACTGAGTGAAAAAAAAAATATGTCTTTGTAGAAAAATGCTAGACAATAGGCAGAGAAGTTAAGTTCAATATCCTTTTTGGCTTGTTTGGAAATCTAAGAACATCGTCTGAGGGTCATACTGCTTAGGCCTAGCAAAGCTAAGCTGCAGACAACCAGCAGATTGAATTAAGAATATCCTGTATGTTGCTATCTATCAACCACCAAGATTAATAGATTAACAGCGTTGGAAGGGACCTTGTAGGTCATCTAGTCTAATCCTCTGCCCAAGCAGGAGACCCTACACTAGGGGTATCAAACTTGTGTCATGGCAGCATCACATGATGTATCGGGACTTTTCCCCCTTTGCTAAAGCAGGCGGGGGCGTGGCCAGTGTGTGACGCATCTGGCCCATGGGCCGTGAGTTTGACAGCCCTGCCTTATACCATTTCTGACAGATGGCAGTCTTCTTGAAAGCTTCCAGTGATGAAGCTCCCACAGCGTCCGAAGGCAAGCTGTTCCATTGGTTAATTGTTCTCACTGTCAGAAAGTTTCTCCTTATTTCCAGATTGAATCTCTCCTTGTTCAGTTTCCACCCATTATTCCGTGTCTGGCCTTCAGGTGCTTTGCAAAATAGTTGACCCCCTCCTCTTTGTGGCAGCCCCTCAAATATTGGAACACTGCTTTCATGTCTCCCTTGGTCCTTCTCTTCACTAGACTAGCCATGCCCAATTCCTGCAACCGTTCATCATATGTTTTAGCCTCCAGTCCCCATATCATCTTGGTTGCTCTTCTCTGCACTCTTTCTAGAGTCTCACAATCTTTTTACAGTGTAGTGACCAAAACTGGATGCAGTACTCTAGGTGTGATCTTACTAAGGCTTTATAGAGTGGTATTTGTACCTCAGTTGATCTTGATTGTCTCTCTCTGTAAATGCAATTTATGATTGCATTGGTTTTTATTGGCTGCGGCCGCACACTGTTGGCTCATATTTAATAAGATGTTTGTAGTCTCAATGTGGTATACCTAACATGGCTTATTCCACATTGAGGAACCCAGATTTGGTTTTCAAACTGCTTCTGCAAAATATTTTTTTACTATCCTAGGCTGCTTCAGCTAGCAGATTTTGCAACAACAGCAAAATCATTTTTATTTGCTTGGTAATTAATGCATTTTTACTTCCAGATTAGGATGGAAGGTTCATAAGATGTGGCAAAACAATTCCTTTGGGACAAGGATAGGTGCTCTGCCTTGGTCCAGTTTTGATTGTTGATCTTTTTATCTCCTGCCTGAGGGTCAACACAGCCTGGATAGCTGCAATTCCTAGTCTTTAATCGTAGTCCCCATCCATGCAGGAAAACTGCATATGGAAATCCCTGAGGCTGGAAAATCTAAAACCACTATGGGATATTCAACATTTCTAACTTTTGATAGCCTGAAGGTAATGAACCCTATTTCTTCTTGTCTGTGTTGTGAATGCAACCAAATCATTTTCGTCAGTTTGCGGCAGAACAGGCTTCTGTTCGTAGTTGCTGTAGCTAAATTGTTAATATTACATAGAACCATTGCTAGTATAATGAAGCTGAATCCCAAGCCATCATACAGGGAACTTGAACCAATGCACCCAACCAAACATGGGGTTCGAGCTAAAAGGAAGCAGGTCAAAGAAAGAACCAGGCGATCCTTTAAGAAAAGCCATAGCCTGGGAGTGGGTGAGAGAGGGAGAACCTCTATTTGAATGTTTAAATCTGCAGCTCTGTTAGGACCAGCCCATAGAAAATTTCCCATCCTTCTGCACAAGAATTTCTGAAAGCCCATGTTAGAAGTCAAGTCCCACTTTGCATTGAGATTGACACAGAGTGACTTAAATGGACCCATCCCTGCAGTTTTCTTGGCAGCAGTTTTGAATGACTGCTAGTTCCTTCTTCCCAGATATGTCTTCATCTTCCTAAACTAGAACACAGTTCTGGTATTTCTTGGATGTCTCCCATCCAACTCCTTGCATTCTTGTCTCCCGTTACCTGCTGTTGTTTGGATGTATTGGAACCGTGGCTCTTAAAATTGCTAACCAGTAGGGACATTCACTCGCCTCAGGTTAAGAAGGTACCAAACTGAGAAAGATACAGATAGTCCTTGACTTACAACAGTTCATTTAGTGACCGTTCAGAGTTACAACAGCACTGAAAAAAGTGACTTATGACCGTTTTACACACTTACGACTGTTGCAGCATTCCCATGATCACATCATCAGAATTCAGATGCTTGACAAGTCATGTGTCACCATCACAAATAGGGTCATGTGATCAACTTTTGCAACCTTCTGACAAGAAAAGTCAATGGGGAAATCAATTCACTTAACAATCATGTGATTCACTTAACAACTCTGGCAAAAAGGGTTGTAAAATGGGGCAAAATTCACTTAACAAGCGTCTCACTTAGCAGCAGAAATTTTGGGCTCAATTGTGGTTGCAAGTCAACGACTATCTGTAATTTGTTCAAAAGCCCATATTTGGCAGGAATGGATAATACTTTGCAACAGAACTCGTAGTAATTAAGTATTCATTAAAATACTTACACCCTGCCAAAAGGTTTCTCAGGTAGCTTCAAGTATATTTAAAATGCAATGCAATAGACAAGCGGGGCAAAGATTTATACAAGTTTCCCCCTGACATGAGAGTTCCAGCTGCTTCAGAATCAGGCTAGATCTCAAAGGAAATGCTTTTGAAACAGCTAGACTTAAATCCCTCAGAAGGCAAGTTCTGGTTCTTTATAGCAAATGCAAGATTTGGGGGTGGGGTAGAAGGAGGAAAGAAGGTGTTTACAACATTCCGCAGCAGTTCATACTGAGGCCCCCCACTTCCACCTCACAAGGCTATATGGGAGTAATCCCAGCAGTCTGGAAAATGGCTTCTGAGGAACTAAATATCCTTTCCTTCCAGATGTGAGTTAGATTGGTGGTGAATATCCCTCCTAAAATGCATTCATGTGAGCACTAAAGCACTATGTAGTGCACAGCTGGCACCTTCATATACTACCTGCTAGTCAAAGTATGTTTTGAGCTACTTTGCATAAATCTGGAGACAATTAATGGCTTCTGGTTTAGGAATGGCTAGAGGTCAAGTTTGTGTGATCTACTTTTTTTTCCTGCTTTATTAAATGGTCTCTCAACCTTTGTAGATAAAAAATATTGGCTGGGGTGGGGCAAACACAAACAAAGAATTAAGGAACAGCACTTCTACAGTACTAAGCCTTTCTGTACAGAAATCCGTTTCTGATTTTTCCCTCAAACAATCTTTCAACAACCTCATTTAAGGGGAAGTGGAAGCTTTTTAATGCTTGCTATTGTTAGGCAAAATTCCAAAGTTCTTTACCCATGTCTCTTCTAGTTCTTTCTTTACAAAAAGGAACAGGGGCTTTTAAATCAGTGGAAGATATGGCCACTGCAGCATCAGTTAATGCAACTATTAATCAGACAGTAGAGCTCATGGGGATACTAAATGACTGCTAGTCTAGAACGCTGCTTCTCAACCTTGGTATTTTCATGTTTGATATACGATATGTGGACTTCAACTCCCAGAATTCCCCTGCCACCTTGTAGTTGCTAAGACAGAGAAATACTGGTCTAGAAAGAGGAAATGTACATTAAAGTGCCAGACATGCTTGCATGTCATGCAATATTTTAGCTTAGCTCTTTGATTTCATATCCCCTACAAAAGCTATATCTAACTGCATGTGCCTAGAGTGGTCCTCTATCTCCAGGCCTCCCTCCTGTTGGGGCAGGAATTGTCTTTCTCACTTGATTTGCTCGGCAAAGCACCAAAGACAAGGGTGTTATTGTATAAATGTGTAAGAAAACATCATGGAACTTTATTGATCAAATGATTCTACCCATTCCCCTCATTCTTGCAGCTCCTTGATCTTCAATACTTTCTTTTTCTGCAATAAAGGAAGAAAAAACATGAGTGGAAAAAGATATATTTGAATCACTTCCTTTGAGATAGCAGTTAATCACCTTTCTTAAATATTAACAACAGTGAAGGAGTGTCTCCCAAGCTGTTTCCACCTTACCCATTGATTCTGTTGTTCTCCTACGGCTGTGCTTTTTTCCTTTCTAAGCTGTGTTACAGAAGGGGCACAAGTATAACTAACATCATCTCAACAGGTCACAAAACTCTTTTCAACAGACAGCAGCAAACTGAAATCCCTTTGTTTAATATGTATTGCTGTTGCCAAGCCTGTTTTAACAGGTAATTGGCGCCATCTTGAGACTGAAAAGCTGTACTGCCTACACTTTGGGGAAATGGGAAGCTATTTTTTCATACTTCAAGTTCAACAGTTCTAGTTTTTATAATTGCTGGGAACATTAGCATTAGCTATTTCTCACATTGTTGCTGATGAGAAAGAGAAGAATATTTCCTCTTGTCTATTTTCTTCCTCAAGTTGCCGCTACTATTGTTTTGTCGGCCAGTAGGAAGCAAAGTTCGATTATGTTTCTTTCAAAGCCTCCTCAGAATGGCACTGCAGAATTTATGTGGGGTGAAAAGGCAGCACCAATGCACTTCCACAGACATTGTATAAATCATTTAAAAGCAAGCTACTGTTGTTAGGAGGAACCAAACCTCCATCATTTGGGGTATTTATCCTTTTCTAGTTCAGCTCCCAGATCAAGAAACTCCTTTTCACTCATCACCTCAATCCTGAGCCAATGATCCAGCCAGAGTAATTGCAGATTTCAAGTTCATGGAACTACACTTGAAAATGTGTGTATTGGAACCATTCTTTATGCTGAGAAGCATTTAGGTTGCACTTAGCAGTCCATACATTCATTTCTACAGGCTACAGATTGTAAAAATATATAAATGTAAATGTATATATAAATGTAAAAATAAAAATAAAAATAAAAAATAAAACAGAGGCCTATTTGCATCTGAGCATCTTAAACAGATCATATGGGGATTTAGTGCAGTAAGGAAGCAAAAACACAGTGTTACTCTGACCCTTCTCATACAATGTATATTATCTGATGTATGCTGTTCCTGTTGAGAACACTTGCCCAGAGTGAGGCTTGAGCTGATTAAAACTGTTTTCTTCTCCCAAGGGAATGATGAGTTATGACCAACTGGATCCAGGAAAGGAGAAACCCACCAGCTCATTCAGGCCAGCATCATTAAAGGCAAAGATGCTGGGCAGTGAGACTGATCAAGAACCTTTCTTAAGGTGGAAGCTGACTGTGTTTTATTCTTTGGTAGGAGGAGTGACAGATTGCATTGTAACATCAGGACACAAACTCAGCCAGTCACATATTTGCCTGCAATGTTGCAATACAAGTATGAAAGGGCAGAGTTGGTATTGTGCTGTCATGATGTAGGACTCATTGTTTTAGCTCCGGGGTGTCAAACTCACATCGTCACAGAGGTGTCATGTGATGTATCAGGACTTTTTTCCCCTTCACTAAACCAGGCATGGACATGGCCAGCACATGACGCATCCGACCTGCAGGCCAGGAGTTTGACAGCCCTGTTTTAGTAGTAATTATGATAAGGGACAGATGCCTGTGGTGCCCCTTGAATTGAGGACCTTAGAATGGGGACTTTCAGAGTCAATAAATCCTAAGCCTCCCTTCCCCAAGGAACTCTTTACACCTTAAACACTCCTCCAAAGAAGAGGTGGAATCTAGAGAAACACAGGCTAAAAATGCTAGAGTTTGCTAGAGGAGGTTGCTTACTTGGTGCTGCAAATATCAGTTTGCCCAGCTGACTCTGGACATGGATAGAAGGTATGGAAGGGTCTTGAAGTTTATTACTGACATACTTGGGGAAAGTGGTTTATGTGCATATTTGTACACTCTAGGAAGTGGCTGCAATGAACATTCACTTGTTTTTTGAATGTGTGGAGAGGGCCATCAGCGTTTCTAAGGGAGTTTTCCACATTATGAAGTCACCATAGTTTTTCATGGCTCCTGTCAAAGATAAAGTGTGAAGGGCAAAGATATTTCCCTAAATATCTGAGTCCCACTGCCTAGAAGTTTGGGTGTGCTTAAAAAAAAAGATATATTCTTGTGAGAATATGTGTGCATCGCTCACGGTTTGTGTGTATTCTTTGGGGAGCATTTGGTGAATCTGAAGGAAACAACATTGCCTTTTGCAACTAATAACATAAGGAAGAAGAACTGTCTGAGAATTTGCCATGGTTGAGAGAATCTCCAAATTTCAAATCTTGGCAAAAAGGCTAAGAACTAAGATCCAAAAACTAAAATGCTGGACTTGAAATAGTGAGAAATACATGCAGTTCTCGCTCAGCCATGAAATGTCCTGACTGGTTTGACACATGTTTAACCCTGAATCAGAATAACAAACACAACTTCCAATATTTGGTGGGCTCAAATTAGAAAAACTTGTTATGGCTTAATATAGTGGCCTTGTTAGATAAACCCGCTAAGACAAGGTCTTGCTTCCCACAAGATGCTGAACTCAAAGTTCCCAAATTCATTTTAGGTGAACTCTAGACTGCTGTGCAAATTCATCCGCAGTAAGCCTTTAGTTACTATGTTTGAGTGTAGCACAGTCCTCCACAGTGGAAATCATATGCATGGATTTGGAAGTTTGGAAACAGGTCAGCATTAGAACAAAATGCCAGTGAGGAGAGCCCTAGTCCCAAAACCAAACTGCACAATTTCACGAGATAAGTATTACATTGTATCATCTCAGATCACAGGTAAAAAATTCTAAAATAAAGCATAGGAAAAATTGTGAGGCTGTTTTTGTTTTGTTTTTTTTATAAAGGTAGAGGTTATCCTTCCACCTATCAAAACAGATCCATCTCATATTTTCCAATAGAGCGTAGGCACAGAAATATGAACAGAGAGAGGTTACCTGTTGGTGACCTTTGAGGTTACAAATAGAGGTCCCAACATACTTGGGTGCAATTTCCTTCTCACTTCACCATTCCATTCTCTGCCTGAGATGGCAGGTAACCTGAGAGGAGAATGTGGTGTGCAAATTGATTTGGAGCCAATCGATGGTGTGGAGTGTGGCTCTGGCCAGCCGCTGTGTCACTGATTGCCTGCAGATCGATTCTTATGCCACTCTTGTTCAGCATGCCTGCCGTGTCAGACAGAGAGGGGACAAAACAAGGGTGAGAAAGAGGCTATGCATTCTCCAGACAGCTTTCAAAGACAGCCCCCACCACACACATACACACACGCCCAAATTCCAGGATGTACAAAGAAACTTGAAATCACTCCCTCTGCCATTTTATAGGCTCTTCCAGTATGACCAGAAAAAGTATGGATTGTCTCCTTGTATGTGGAAATGATTCATTTGAGGGTACCATTTGATTATTTTTAAAATCATGGTTTAGATCAAGAAAATATGAATAAAGCCACTATTATCTAATACAAGGAATCAGCACTGGATTAACTGATAGAAGATTACAGAATATAATATATACTGTATGATGAATGTGATCAAAGAAGGTTTTCCTCCATCCATCTCTTACCAAAGTAGACATTCTTAGTTTTGTTGATTGGTAGAAGTTAATTTTGGACAGTCAAAAGAAAGTTTTTGAACAAAACACATCATTCATCAAGAAAAGATCTGGCAATCCATCATTCAAATTTGTGGAAGTTGCAGACATATATCAAACCTGATTGTTCCATGACTGTCTCTTCTTTGCCCCAAAGATGGCGGCAGCACCAGCTATTAATAAAGATTTCATATGTGCTATGGCATTACATTCCAATCCATCACCATCCAATTAAAGCATGATTTATAAGCTGACAATATTATATACTTGCACCTTATATATTGACCAATAATGAGAAGTTCTCCAAACAATTAACAACGTGAACCAAAAGTTTAAGCCAAATCCATAAAACTATAAAACATAATGTATCCCAAAGCTTCAAATTTAAGGAGCAAAGAGTTGATGGTGCACTCAACACGTTTACTAGATTGTAATAAAATTTAGAGGCTAAAAAGTCAAAAAAAGGCCAAATATTTTGTATTCATTGTACTTATTGTATTCATTCAGAATTTTTATGGAAAGACCCAGTTCTCTAGAAATGTACTAATGCTGGGAAAGGTGGAAGCAAAGAGAAGATAATGACCAACAGCAAGGTGAATGAGCTCAGTTACAATGGTGATGGGTGCACCATTGAAAGATTTGAAGGACCATGTTAGAGACAGATTCTTCTGGGGAAAAAATCTGTGTGCTTGCTAAGAGTTGACACCTACTTGATTGCATGACCTCTGTAGATGCCATATGCTAAATAAATAAATAAAACTTATTTGATGGCACATAATCAATCAATGAATCATGGTTAGGTAATTATGCATCAAGGAACAATGTTAACTTGTACTTCAGAATAAGTCCCATTCAGTAAGTCTTATTTCCCATATTAAGATGCAATACATAATTGCTCTGTCAAATTATTTTAAAAGCCTAGCTACATTTTAGTGCACCTTCATTAAAATTTGGTAAGGACATAAGTCAAAAATTATTTGCTTACAGATAATAGCCTCTGATAGACTTATCTTCACTCACCATTAATTTGTCTAATTTCCTTTGTAAGCCATCTAAGTCAGCTGTGAGTTCTGGGGCAAAAGATAAGTTAATAAGATGCTCTGGCTGCTGCTGGCTGCTTTTCAGATTCCTCTTAGCTTCAGGAGAAGCTGGTTTGGTGACATCATTTGTATCTGCTGTTAGGAGGCTTCAGAGAGGAGTGAGCCTTGTCAGTCAAATCCTGGTTCTGTTTTCAAAATCAGTACAAAGTGATAGAATAGAATGTCAATTACAGATAAAGATTTTTATGTTCCCAAATCAGAAAGAGGCCATTTAAGGTAAAAAATGTTGGGCTTTTCTCTAACAGAAAATGTGACAATAATGCCTGGATTATAAAAGGCAAAACACAAGGAATTCCTCCTCCTTTTCCTTATATTAAAAATAGCAGTGGAAATTTCTTTCTTATAGTTAGCAGAAGATAGTGGGATCTATTCCCTTTCTCTCTTTACCTCCTCAGTATAGTTCACAATTAGGCTATATGAGAAGTTCTATAAGAAACTACCTGATGCTGTGTGAAGAACTGGGGGAAAACCTATTGCCTCCAGTGACTGTGAACTCCATTTGTATTTAAATGACCATCTTTGGAGGCATTTATGACCAACCGCTGTTTCAGATCTGTCCGTCATTCATCCAGAGATGGAATTTACCTTGAAATTATGTCCTAGGTACTTGCATAGGCAAACAAATTTCCTAGAAAATAAAAGGGGGGTTGGATTTATTCAAGTGGTTTACCTTGAATGTAGGGAGATCAAGGAAATGCCCCGGGTCTATGGTGGTGATAATTCTCACTTGTGTAGAAGAAGCAAGAACTGAACCTGATAGAGTTGGGATTGATATTTCTCCTTTTTTAATACAGCTAGTCCTGTATTTTGTTTAGTGGCCATTTGATGTTATAATAGCACAGAGAAAAGTGACTTATGACCATTTTTCATGCTTACAACCCTTGCAGTATCCCCATAGTCACATAATCAAAATTCAGACACTTGGCAACTGGCTCATATTTCTGATGGTTGCAATGTCTCAGGGTCATGCAATCACCTTTTACAACCTTCTGACAAGCAAAGTCAATGGGGAAGCCAGATTCACTTAATGTCCTGTCCCAGTACACACACACACACACACACACACACAGTTTCTTTCTCTTCTTTGGTTTAATCACTACTGACTAATGCCAGCACTGTGATTTGACATGTGTGATGACACTAAGCAACCTCTAACAGGCCTGTAAAACTGAAAATTACAGACTAAATACATCGAGAACCCTGTTAAGCAAGTGTTATCTGAAATGTAAGGAAAACAGATATTTGTTTTCCCTCTGCTTACATATATTACTGACAGAAACATGGTATTACCTGTGGAAATTATTATTATTCTTTAAACTGGAAAATAATTATTTAAATTTTTTATCTATTTTTATTATCACATTTGACCATTTTATAACTATTAATATTTTATAACTGCATTAAATATATTCAAGTATCAATTTTACTTATATTAAACTGCTCAGAATTATCCCATTACATAGTCTATAAATTGGATTGATTGGATTTGAGCAAAACTGCAAAAATTCACAGGAATTCAAGATCAATTTTTTGACGAAGTAATCCTAAAAATGAAGAAAGTGTATTTATGCATACCTTGGATTGATTGAAAGAAAGTATTTGACTCCTGTATATATAGCTGGATTGTGAAAAAGTATGGAAATTTGGGGTATTAGTCAAAAACTCCAAAATTCTGTAGAAACATCTATTAAAGCATGGAAAACTATCTTTCAAAGTGATTTATTATCACCTTTATTATTCAATTTGGCAATGATCAAAATAACTCAAAAATGATATTCAACTCAAAATTGAAACAACAGCACTTAAGCAAGTTTATTATTGAGAATCTTGGAAACATTAGAAATTTTACACAACCCAATAAAGAGAAAATAAGC
This sequence comes from Oxyrhabdium leporinum, assembly GCA_032468155.1. Lineage (NCBI taxonomy): Eukaryota > Metazoa > Chordata > Lepidosauria > Squamata > Cyclocoridae > Oxyrhabdium > Oxyrhabdium leporinum. Next base: position 177,991 of record JANHFL010003583.1, on the reverse strand, counting down.
TTAGGATATGGCAAGCAACTAAGGAAAATCCTGAAGGCTAGCGTAAATACAATTTGGATCATTATCTTGAGGGCAACATCAATAATTCGATACATAGGAGAAAGTCAGATGTGCCTTGCTAACAGTGACCAGCAAACCAGAAAATTGTTAACTAGAAATAATGCAGTATACGTTCATTGTGATCTAAATATATCTTTTAAGGAACAACTACTTTTACAGGTAAAACAAATTCTAGGGGAGGAAAAATAGCAGTTTAATGATTCCACCAAGTCAAGTAGACAAACCTACTGGAAGTACTTCAGAAAGAAGGGCTATTTGTAAAACTGGACTCTAAACGTGATTATAAAAAGCAATAGCTTGAAATGAAATTAGAACATAGGAAAACCAAAGCTCCCCCCCCTCTCTCTCTTAAAGAAAGGAAACTGAAGGAATCCTTTGTGCTGCCCAAGAATAAGCACTACACACAAAGAATACCAGTTCAAATAGTAAGCATCAACTGTGCCAAGATAAAGATGACTATTTTAAGTGGATGCAACAAAATCACACAGACTGAAAAAGATTTAAAAATATCAAGATTTACAAATAGAAGTCGCAAATATTAGAGGAAATTGACAGTTATACAAATTATTATTGTGGTACTAGATGAACCCTGAGGAAAAAGAAGGATTTTACTCAGCTAGTCGTTGCCGTCTATAGGGGGGGCATGGTTCATGTCCATTTCAAGGCCTTTCAATCAGCACTGTTAAGAAGTCATCTTCATGTAGTCAGCATGATGTCACAGAGCGCTGTTACCATGAGAACTTAGAAGAAATTTGGATTGCTTAACTTGAAACAAATCATAGCAGCCCAACTGCATTGTTGGGCGTCTCATACATAATTAAATACTGTTTTATGATTCTCCAGCCCTGTTAGGATAGGATTAGAATCGTGAACTGAACTTCTCAGAGAGCTTTCCTATTAAATAGTGTACAACAGGGGTGTCAAACTGGATTTCTTCGAGGGCCGGATCAGAATTGTAGTTCTCCGCTGGCCAGGAGACAGGACGGACGCCTCCTGCAGCACCCTGTCCAGCCAAAACTCTGCCTCCCACACCCCATTTTGGCTGGCAAAGTGCTGCAGGAAGCCATCCAAGTCAAATATAAGCTGCACTGGGGCCGCATGCAGCCCCCCCACCCCGTTTTGACTGCCAGAGGCACCGCAGACCGATCTTTTGCTATTTCCAGGCTGGCCCCACAGGTCAGATTTAAGCACTCCTGGTGTACAAACTGGATAAATTGGATTTTGCACATGATTAAATAAACAGTTCTTTTGACTATATATAAAAAGATACTTGGCTGATTGCTGATACTTTCAGCGATAAAGACATTTTGTAAATGAAATTGAAACTGCCAGAGGTATATCCTATTTGATTTTGTGTGAATTGTGGCTTTTTAAAAAGTCTTAGAATACCTTTTGGACTATTTGCTATTGATATTGGGGGTTTTCATGTACTTGCAAACAGATTTTGCAAAGGTTTGTCAAGCCCCAAGAATTTTGTTGATATGTGTACTGTACATAAAGAAAGAGAGAGGTCAATATATATACATATACCTAAATTTTTCAGTATTGCCTTTTGTCTTGTATGCACTAAGCTTTCACGTTTGGAAAGAATTGTTGATTTCCTCTCTCCATCCCACAGTTTCAGGACAGGTGTATCTGTCACTTTAAAAAAAGCCTTAATTAAGATGGATTCATTGTGATTTCAGTGTAGTTTTTATGTAAGTTTGATAAATTTATCACAGACAACCCTAACAATCCATAATGAATTGTATCTACTTCGGCTTCAAGAGCATGCAATTAATTTTCTATTTGTGAAATGAAAACAGGAAATGAAATATCGTGTAGATGTTTAAAGTCAGAAGCAATCCTAATTAATGTCTTGGACAGTTGTCTGAGTATGGTAAGTTGCCCATGGATTGGTACCAATTTTTGTGCACCATCACTTCCTTCAAAGGAAGAAAGTTCAGTGCTTTTCAAGTTTCTATTAATTTTGTACAGAAAGAAAAAAAACAGAAAAATATGTGTTTAACATGTTATGTATAAATTTGCAGATTTACCATAGAAGAAATATCCAGAGAAAGGCCTGGACCAGAGTTGTCTATAACGGAATGGTGTCCAAAAAGTCAATATGGGAATGTAACCACACAAGCAAATGCCTTATCTCCATTTCAGTGTTGACATCTTGACTGCTTTGACCACCCCATCCCACATTGGAAAGCACTGGCCTGCAATTATAGATTCCAGATGTCTTCGATCAATTCACAACTTTTCATTGAGTCTCATCCAGTATTTCCCTCTTCTCTCTTTTCCCACATATGTCTTTGTCCAAATCCTGATGGGTGCATCATTTACTCACAGCAAATGACAGCATCTACCCAACCTTGCAAAGCTTGAAAAAATGAAGCAAGATAATTTCTGATTAGTATTCCAGTGAGAAACACCACAGAAACCCAAGCAATAGGTGACCTGAAAATTTTTTAAAAATAATAATCCAGGAAAGGGCATTGGCAAGCTCCTTCCATATGTTTCCCAAGCAAAAATACATAAGCATGTCTAGAAATCAAGCTTAGCTGGAGGGAGAGTTTATCTTCATGTCATTCAAACACAACTTCAAAAAGATTACTGCTAATAGTTTCCTAACCATTTCCATTTTCACAAAGAAACACCAACCTAATACTGCATCTTCTTAACATCAGGAAGAATCAGTTAGTAGGATAACAATCAAGGGAAGTTTGGTCCTGTCCAACTTTGCGTGCATCCCCATGGAAAGCCATTAGATACATTTGGAAGTTCCTCTTAATTTCACGTGGTGTAAGAGTGAAGTTCAATCAAACCGATTCATCTGGTTTCTCCATTGAGCTTCCTATGCACGGCAACTGATTTAATTACAGTAAGGACATCTACAATTATACCACCCCAGAAGCAGATGTGGGGAGAACTCTAATTTGAGATTCTGCTTAAAAATGTCAAAAGTGCATTAGCTAAATAGAGAAACTGTATGATCAGCTGTAGCAAAAGCAAGTAAACGTTTGACTTGGAAACTGTACTGGTGAATTGTGTGCTTCAGAAAATGCATCCAACACATGGGCATGGTTGGGATTTTTCATGTCTTTTGAGTGTTTGGGAGAGGATTGAGAGGATATCCAATATATGTTATTTCTAATGTTTGCATATTATTTTTTCTTATTTCAAAATAGGAAAACCATCCCACCATTTTTCAGCAATTGCATCATCAACTTTTGGTTTCTGGTCTTGGAGTCAGTAACACCCTTAACCATCATGATGCCCATCCATATGGCATGGGGCTATGGAAGCATCAGGACAAAGCAGTTTGCAGGCTTCTTTCAACTACTTCAATATCTTTCCTGATTCTGTGTGTGCATGCAAAGTTACTTCACAACAGTCTCAGGGGAAGTGTTTTTCTCAACATGCCCACTCCTATGCAAATGATGACAGTCTTCAAAACAGCAATACTTTTCAAAGTTGGCAAGTTTAAGATGTGTGGACTTCAGCTCCCAGAACTTCTCAGCCAACATATCAGGTTTGAAAAATTGTTCTGGAACAACAATTCTAGGAGAGATCCTGCACTTCTGCTAGGGTGCTTTGTGAAATACCTCATTTGGATGTTTTGCATAACATTGTGTTATTAGGATGTTACCCTGTTATGTTATTACAGTGTGTAATACAGTGTGTTATATCTCCTAAATACTATAAACAATTATGACCATAAAAAGGTAGACATCTACTTAGCAAAGCTTCTTTGTTTGCCTCTAAGAGGAAAATTATTTTGATATTTGGCATTCTTCTGCTGAATGTTGTTTTTCATTTAGGCTTTCATGTTTTTCCCAAAATGGATCCAGAGATTCTAGCTTGTTTTCCTAGATAAAATGGTGATTAACACTTCCAATAGCAAAGGTAAATCTGTACATCAGAAGCAGGGAGAAAAATAAAATGTGGGGGAAAAATAACCAAGACTAACAAATTTTCTTATTTCATACACTATTTTGCTGTCCAGTTGTCTTTGTAATTTCCTTTGTTCATACTTATGAAGGCTACCTTGCAAATGTAGGGAATACAGCTATCTAAAATTTATTTGCCCATATAATTCCATCAAACATTCCCCCAATGTTAAGTCTGAGATCATTGCAGTGACACCAGAAGCAAATTTGGCCTGAACAGGAAAATAAAGAACGAAACCTTTGATTCTGGAACACAAGATGGTGGTCTGCAGAAAGAAAACTTCTTTATAGTCTAAGTCATAGTATGAAAAGCTCTTATTAAATTTTTCCTTTTTAATAAAAGCTTCTCATATCAGGAGTCCCTTTTCAGAACTGAATATTGCAGCCACTTCCTGCCCTTGTCTGCTATCTGACATTAACATGTCCAACACATTTCACCAATAATGAGTTGGTTTAAACTTAAAAAAATAGAAAGTTAAATAAATAAAGCAAATAAATCTATAGCATTGCAAAAGGTGAAATAATATTTTTGCATTTGGAAAAACATTTCCTTTTTTAAATATTTACATTGTCATCAGCAAAAAATACCTGCGCACAGAAGCAGCTGACACAGTAACCCAATTAATAGCTGTTAGCTGGTAAATTTTCCCTCTATTTCTGAGTGTATGTCCACAGTGTAAGAAAGAAGCTAATGGAATGCTTCTTTGCAGGTTGCAGCTCCTCCCATCTGGGGCGCCAGCTGTTGCACTCAGCAAGTTGTTGGCAGCTACAGCTTAAATAGCTTAAACATTTGCAATTTATCCTTGTCCTCAGTTAGTGAAAAACGCCTGATAAATGTGGAAAAAAGGACCAAGAGTTTTTATTGAAGCTTGAAAGAAACAACAATATCATTCTCATAATGCCTAGTTCACAAAGTTATCCCTGATTGGATTTGCCTAAATTAGCCTTCCCCTACCTAGCGTACTTTTGTTACTGTCAATAGTTTTGAGTGCCTGTTTCTGGCCCAGCCTCAAGGATTTGGGGTAAGAGGCACTGTTTTGCAGTGGTCCTCTTACTTGCCGTATGGCTAGTGTTGAAGAATGGGAAGAAATGGCCTATCGCTTGTGGGGCACTAAGAATTCAATGTCTTTTCCTTCTGTTTAACATTTATTTAACGTCTACCTTAAATTACTGTCCAGTGTGATCAAGCAGATGGGTGACCTCCAAGTCCCATCTATTAAACAATGTGATTTTGCAGGACCTGGGAGGTATACCTACATGGGTGCAGCACCTGCCCTCTGGAATGATATCGCTCCAAAGAGTTGTTCTCACCCTTATGACATTCAGGAAACTGTTAAAGAAACTAATACTTCTCCCAGGCACTGAGATTGTATAGTTTTAGAGCCCTCTTTTAGCCGTTTAGCCTTGCTTAACGTAAGATTGATTGTTTGCTCTTCTTGTTGGCTGTGTTGTTTTTATATGTATTGCTTTATTTTTTATTTATAAACCATCCAGAGTTGTCCACAAGTTAAATGGCCTCAATATTTAAATCAATCATAAATACAAGTTCCATTATCCCCAGTCAATATGACCACAGTGTCCATTATTTTTAATCAGTGTGATCAAAATAATGTGATGGGCCCATCCCCTTCATTTAGCATCTGGAAGCACAAGAATGAAGAAAACTAGAAGGTACTGTATATGCCATAAAAGTTTGTTTGTTCAGAAATTCTTCATGAAGGAGAAGCATCTTAGCTTTCTGGCAACAATAATATGCAGCACATTAAAGTCTAAGCTTTCCCTGAGGCTTTTTATTATTTGAATCTGTTCTTACTTTACTGGGGTGTCCGACCACAGATCTCTGGATAAATTACTTGTCTGCAGTTGATACCATCTGTGGTAGACTATGTTGTATGAACAGAGAGCATCAAATGTGACTGCAGGGAATGTTGGATACTTTCAAGGACTTACTCGGCTTACCAGCAGCCGTGACAGCATTAGAAACATATGGATATACAAAGATCTCTTCTGTCGGGTCATATTAATTACCTATTTAGCCTTTTCCCAAATTTCAATATTCAGATGCTATCATCTACCACAGCTATTGACCATATTGAATGGGTTGATTGGGAGTTGTAATGATCTCAGCTGAAAGGCTGATCTAGCCCAATATTGCCCACTGAACTTGATCTAAATCAGAAGTATCCACAACCTGTGGTTCAAAAAGTCAAGACTGAAGCTTAAAGTCCCCCTTTGTTATGTGCAGCTGTGCCATCATGGCTGTCCCCTTGACTTTTTGGAGCACACCCTGTAGATACCCCAGGTCTAAATAAACTGAATACGTATCCAAATCTGTGTACCAGAGTTACAACTAATGTGACTGGTTTATGCACCTGGTAAATAAATGGAGAAAAGTATTTAAAGAAATATTTTGGAAACTCGTGGCCTAAGAGATACCATGACAACATTTTGTGGTTTAGTTGGTACCACAAAAGTTTTAATCAGAAAGAGAAAGCATTCAAACACTGTAAAATGTGTGCCTGTTTTAAATCAGTACTGTAACAATAGACCATGCTGCTTTCCTTACTCTCTTCTCCCTCCCAACTCTTACAAAATTAATTTGGCAGAAGCAGGATATATTTTACATAGATTAGTGATAAATCATGTATTTTTAATGAATATCAATAGGAGAAACCCCATGACATAGGCCTGCTATCTAATTTGATTAAACTGTGCTTAAGGCAAACCTACCTCTCTGGCTAGGGAATACCATTATAATGACATTGTGAGGATTATTGCAAGCAGTTTTAATGATTTAATGAACTGCCTCTATATTTAGTTCAATAGCTTTAAAATGATTAGTGTTTCAGAAAAATTAGCTCACTTTGATTTTTATTCTGTTTGATGGTAAGTTTAAATAACCCAGCTCTTCTTAACACAGCTGAAAACAAAGAGAAGGATGTTGGAATCACAGCCAGGTAGAGTCAGAAAAATTGCTACAGCAGCTAAGAAAAACTATTTGTCTGTACACTACAGGTTAAGACTACAGTAAGATGGGCAATTTCTTTTCTTTGTTTATTTTTTTTCCCAAACTAAGTCATCCAAAAAGTCAAACTTTCTTTTTTCCCCTTTCTTAATACAGTCTTCAAAAGGGCTCAGAGAATGTCTCAATTAGTTTCATCCTAATTTGGGTGAAACAGCTGCCATTGACTGGCCCTAAGTCTTTTCTCCTAGTTAGTCTGTCTACCTCTACCCTCAGATTTTGCCTATGCTTTATTTTATTTTTATTTTTTTTTAAAATTCATGTTCCCAAGCACATTTTAAATATATCAATTGTTTGTACAGTAAGCTGCCTTAAACCAGTCAGACTAAAATAAACTAGCCTGGCATTCTTGAGAGAGTTTGACAAACAAACATCTCTGTCCATGAAGTCTACTATCACCTAGAGTGTAAATCTTAATATGATACCATCCACACGCACATGTAGAGAATCAGGGAGATGACACAGAAAAATAAGCAAGAATCTCTGCAGGCATTCCTCGACTTACAACCATTTGTTTAGTGACTGATGTTACAACGGCACTGAAAAAGTAACTTATAACCACTTTTCATACTTACCACCATTGCAGTATTCCCATGCTGCATGATCATGTGATCAAAATTTGGATACTTGACAGCTGGTTCATATTTATGACAGTTGCAGTATCCCAGGGTCGCGTGATCATCTTTTTCAACTCTCTGATATCCAAAGTCAATGGGGAAGCCAGATTCACTTAACAATCGTGTCACTAATTTAACAACTGCAGTCATTAAATGTGGCAAGAAAAGTCGTAAAATGGAGCAAAATTCCCTTAACAAATTTCTCACTTAGCAACATAAATTCTGGGCTCAGTTGTGGCCATAAGATCTGCAATGTCTTCTCATTAATAAGCAGCTTATTTATTTCCTTACTGTATTAAGAAATGCTGGGAATGGAACTTAGGATTTTCTGTAGTTTTAGCAAGCACTCTACATTTTCTTTCTGTGTCTTACTGTTCCAATATTTCAGTCATCTGCACCTCCTCCTTGAAAAAAACAAGCACATTGTGCATTATATTTTGGGCCCGCAATCCAGTTGGAAAGCAGCCTCCCAAATCTGACCAAATTCCAGAGAAAGAAGCAACAATGGTATGGTGCAGTATCTGCATCCAAGCAGTGAGGAAAGAGTGAGAACGGAAAGAGTGGGCAAGAAAAAATAGTATTGACTTGATCAAGGAGTCCCAAGAAGAAGAAGCGCCTGTCAGAGCAGAAGTCCCAAAAGAGTTAGGTAGTAAGATAGGATGGTTCTTTACAAGTAATTATGCTGCTACTTTTAATGGAATGGGATCTGCATGTTCTTTTCACATAGCAGGGGTTTGTGCTTATTATCAAATAGATCCACAGGAGAATAAATGGAGATCTTAGGATATAATGACCCAGACAAATGTTATTTTGTTATCATTATCCTTCCCAGAGACCAATTCTAAAATTATTCTGATAACTGGGAAGAGCATGGTTTCAAACAGACATTTTTCTCTAGACCAGATCCACTCATCAGTTAGTATCCAAACTGTTTTAGGAGAAAGGCATATATACAGTCAGAAGCAGGCTGCTCTTGCTTTGGCAAGAGGTTTGCTGGTCACATGTGTGCATTTGCGCACACGCTAGCTTCGCTCACATGCACCGCTTTGGGGTTTCTGCGAAGCTGCAGGGAGGCAGCTGAAGATTAAAGCAGCTCCAATGAGTACAACAGGGACAACGCGGAGCTCACCTGGGCAGCGTGGGCGGTGAAAAGGTGAGTTATTTAGTGATAGCTTAGGGCGAGAGCGGTGGGCCCAAACAGAGCTCAGAGCAAGAGGTTCGCCCGAACCTCTGCGTCCATGCAGCAGCCCACCCCTGTACACAGTGTATGCCACTGATAGGAAAACAAATACTTTCATCTAAACACATTATGCCCCATTTCCCCACCTATAAAGTGATCAAACCAATTTATTCATTTACTTACTTATTTAAATGTGGGTATTGTCCAAACCAACTCTGGGCGATTCACAAACATAATTTTTAAAAATGCAGAACAAAACAAGATGGGATCTGATCAGTTTATACATACACATAGAAACCCACAAGGGGTTCCATTCATCTTCACCAAATGTCTGGAAAAACAACCAGACTTCAAAACCTTCTGGAACATCAACAGGTGGAAGCCACATGGATTTCAGGGGGTGTCTCATTTCAGACAGCAGGCACTGTGGCAGAGAAGGTACACTTTTTGTTTTAAATAGATGGCACTATTTAATCACAGGAACCTGGAGCATGGCAACTCTGAGAGGATATACTGCCACGTAGGCAGTGGTGGGATTCAGCCGGTTCACACCGGTTCAGGCAAACCTGTTTTTAAATTACCCACCGACCCCCGCCATCAAAGTGCATCCTGGGCACTGCGCTGCGCTGCAATGGAGAAATGGGCAATGGAGCGGCTGGTGTGAGGGAAGGAGAAAGCAGCTTTCCTTCTTTCTTCTCCCTGCTCCTCTGCCTTCCCTCATGCCAGCTGCTCCATTGCCCATTTCTCCATTCAGTGCAGCGTCAGGATCCACTTTGATAGTGCGGGAGAGGGGTGTAATTTAACAACTGGTTCGCCCAGGGTCAGGTTGGCCATTGCTGGAGGTTCGTCCCACATGTGCATGGAGCTGGAGGATGGGGAGGGGCCACGCCTCCCACGACAGCCAACCTGACCCTGGGCGAACCAGTTGTTAAATTATTTGAATCCCACCACTGCATGTAGGGCTTTGTAGGTGATGATCAGTACTATACTTTAAACTTATGCATTAAACCCTACAATTAACTAAGCAGAAAACTGCTGAAGGGATTTTGTAAAATTTGTTCTAACATGGCATAACAGTCCTCTTGAATAAACAGATTTTACCCTTCTTGAAAAAGAACAGACTTTTCTGCAAAAGAACTTGGAAGTGAAGCACAAATTATTCAGTTCATCTGAGGATGTCAGCTTTAAAAACATGTAAAAATTGATTAAAACACCATTATCAGTCATCGATTTTTGTTTTTAAAATTCAGAAAAAATGTATCTTGAATATGTTGCAAGAAATAATTGCAGCTTTCATAAATATGTGAAAAAATAACCGTGAATTAAAAAGAACAGTAGTCATCTATACTATTGACAGAAATATTTATTTTCATTTAATTGTAAAAAGAGTATCCATTGGATTTTTAGGAAGTGTCACGAAATAATGTCTGTCTCTCTCATATGCATGCACGCATGCATGCGCACACACATATACGCACACAGAAAGAAATATCTTTGCTGTAAAAGGAAAGAGAAGCAAATACAGAAAACTTTATTTTCTCTGTGCTGACCTATTTTATTCAGGTCTAACAGCTAAGATGCTCCCAATTCTTTGGAACATGGATTGTAAAGCTATAACACTCTTCAATTACTTCTTGTTGGCCAGACAAGCTAAACCTGCAATTTGACAATGCATCATGATCTAAGGCAGTAAACTTTATCTCACAGGGGTCATGAGAAAATGGCCACAGGTACCTCTTGGTAACATTTATGAGATAATTTCTCACAGTTATCATCCAAGCACTTTAAAAGCATGAAAAGATATGTTATCTGCACACTTGGTTTATTATAAGGTGTGGGTGACAATCTTCTACAAAGCCACTTAGAAGTAACTGTTGTATAACATTCCTGAAAAAAAAAAGAAAGAGAAGGAAAGCAATTCGGAAAAATTGTTTTTTGACAGTGTAAGTAGTAGGAATAATAGGGCAGGCTCCAGTCAAGGGATTACCATATTCCCTGACCCAAATCCTCACTTTCATTCTTCCCTGCTATCAATGTTATCCTCAGAAGTACAGATATCTATTCCTTTATAATTTTCTAGTGAAAATAATATCAGTTTGCTTAATAAAATACTTTGAAATCAGTGTTTAACTAGTAGTTAATGGAAACATATCTTTATAATTAACATAAAAATACTGCTGACCTCTGTTTTAGAAATGTTCACCTTATACTTTTAATAAGAGAAAGAATATCTCATAGCGACAAATGACTATGCCATCACTGTTACAGGGAATGACTAATTGTGTGCTGTGGATATGGTTGACATATTCAGCAATGAAGAACCTGCTCTGATACAAACATATATCCATCCAATTAGTTAAACTTTCCAGAACTCATATCCACTGGAAGGGTTTTTAATGTGTTTTTTTTTAATGAGTAATGTTTAAAGCCTATTGTGATGCTACAATACTTTTCACTAATGTCCAGGAGCCCTGGTGGTGCAGTGTTTAGAATGCAGTATTGCAGGCTAATTCTGCCGACTGCCAGCAGTTTGATCCTGACTGGCTGAAGGTTGACTCAGCCTTCCATCCTTCTGAGGTTGGTAAAATGAGGACCCAGATTGTTGGGGACAATATGCTGATAGTGTAAACTGCTCAAAGAGTGCTGTAAAACACTATGGAGCAGTATATAAGTCTAAGTGCTATTGCTATTGCTGATGAAATCAGGAACCATTTTGCCTTCCCAGCAAAGAGTGTCAACAGATACTATAGGCTTCAAATCAGCATTTTTAGCTAGAATCTTATCAGAGATTGACACCACTGAGCTCTTACAGAACTTTGTAATCCTGTTGCACCCTACATCATCATTGGGCTGATGACCTATTGCTTTCATTCATGCAACCAAGAAAAAGAATGTGTCAGCATTCCAACGAAACTCCCTCATCTCCATTCTTTTCTTGCATTTGATTTGTGTTTTCAGTTTTTGTGCATCATTTAGAAATGGATATGTTGCCAGCTTATGTATTACTGTGGCCAGTAGAGACTCAGAAAAATCTATGTCTGATCTATGTCAACAAGATATGTTTAACAAGAGCACAGAGCAGATAAGTCAATACAAAAAACCAAATCCACATGTATAGAGTTCAAACTAACTACTTTAGTGTTTTCTGCCTATAATGCAGGAATCTTCCCAGCCTAGCAACTTTCACCTGGGAAAGACTAAATAAGCTCTAAGGCATTCAAAGTGGGGTTGGAGGGCTCAGACCTAGCCCTCTTGTATTTACCTAGAGAGTCCAGGCTCATTAGTCATTTGAGACCTCATCCCATTTGGGATGATTGCTCTCCAACATCCAGGTTGTCTGGAAACAATTGCATGATCAACAAGGACAACATTGACTAAGAAGACACCTTGATCTTATAGAATTCTATGATATTTAAAATTATCTGAAAAAACTGCCTTGAACTTCCAAAGACATGGACATGTCCAAAAAGTTTTCTTAACAGTATGACCAGCTCTAAAGTCCTGATATTTCCAGGTAGTTTTCCATCTAAGCACTAGGTAGGTCTGGCCTGCTTACCTATTTATTATCAGTCAAGATCAGCTAGAAAGCCAATTTGGTATAATGGTTAAAGGCACTGGCTAGAAACCAGGAGACTGCAAATTCAATCGTGCTTTAGGCATGAGAAAAAATAATGGCAAAATATATCTGAAAAATGTTACCCTGGCTAATTTAAAGGCACACACAAAAAGTCAGCTAGGTGC
>JANHFL010003583.1:126054-158601 GCA_032468155.1 Oxyrhabdium leporinum | reverse complement strand
GGCGGAGTGGGTATGGCCAGGGTGGACATGACCAGTTCAATATCACTCATGTCAGGGGCTCCATGTCAGTGCTCTGCCAGTGAAAACGGGCCCCTGAGCTCCATTGTCAGCTGTGATGGCCTCCTGCAACCCTCTGCCAGCAAAAATGGAGCTCAGAAGGGCCCATGCAGCCCTCCCCAGCTCCATTTTTGCTGGCAGAGGCACCACGGGCCTGTCCTTCACTGTTTCCAGGGCAGCCCCGCGGGCCAGATCTAAGAACCCCGTGGGCTGGACCTGGCCTGCGGGCCTTGAGTTTGACACCTCTGTCCTAAATCACCAATATGTTTTCCTTATATTCCTTATTGCTTATTAACCCAAACTTACCTCCCACCTTTTCCTCACTGGCTTATTATTCATGCCATCACAACCTATCCCAAGCATCTAAAGTGGATACATTATCTCCACCCCTGATTACATCTCCCATTACTCTAGTTCTATCACTCCCTGCCCTTATTTACAAATCACCTTTTATGGTCCTAGTTCCTAGGGGTTGTTTGTAGAGTAACTATCATATCAGTAAATTCTCATTAAGACCAGTTTCTAGCATAGCAGAGGCCTTCCTACATACAATTCTCAAACTTCAGCCTAGCTCAGGGGTGTTAAACTCACTGCGTCATGGTGGCGTCACATGACATATCACAACTTTTTTCCCCTTTGCTAAACTGGGTGTGGGTATAGACAGCACGTGATGCATCCGGGCCACGGGCCACGGGTTTGACACCTCTGGCATAGCTCATAAGATTAGAAACATATACAATGTATTTTCTTCACAGGCTAGCACGTCTTCTTACAATTCTGTAAAAAAAATAGGCTGTTTCCCACACTATCAGGACTCTTCAAGGATGGAATTATGGCTATCCCAGATTCCTTTATTCCAGCTACTATAACATACCCTCAGCTCTCAACATACGTTTCTGAGACACTGATGACTTTGTAATGCATAGTTTGGTCATTAGTCTTCCATTCATAACCTACTGTCATGCTGTTGTGATTTTCTTTAACTCAAGGGTGGGTTTTTTGTAGCCAACAGCTATAGCTAACATGGGGAGGGGGGAGTCAAGACTGAAAAATATGGGCACCAAATCACATAGGTTGCAAATACCAGTTTTCAGAAGTTTTAGAAATTGCCTTTTTTCACATAGATGTACTGCTTTAGGATTTACTATGCCAATTTTATGTGGTTCCGGCCTGAATCTGTTTTTAATTCCCATTTGCATTATTTTTTAGCAATGTTAGTCATAGAATGTCCCAAAAGCTGCAAAAGGAAGGCTTAGGTACTTCTTGTCGCCTGTGGATGGATCATGAATTACCCACCATGTTCTAATGGTCACCAAATCTCAGCTTTCTATCTATGTAGTGAATTAATTGTAGCTGCCTTCAGGCATGATGAATGAGGGTAATAAATCCAGTGGCATTTATGTATCTCCGACATGCATTCATTTTTTCTCTTTTGAATACCTGACTGGCTTTCTCATAGTTCTGCTATCTGAATCATTCTATCAGTGGGGTCCACATATCTTTCTACATGTGTTATGTGGTATTTGCATTTCCATGTGTATTGTTTGTATCTGTGTACATGCAGGGATTTATAGCGCTTGCCTTGGGATTCTATTCTTTCTTCTAATCTTGCTTAAAGAGGTCTTGGCCTTTCCTTTCACGAATATGGGCAACATTAACTTTTATATCATAAAATAGGCCTGCATTCAGCAATGGCAATCAAGATTAAGTTTCTCAAAAGAAAAATTAATTTAAATCCTTTCAGTGTATTTCTTGGTTTACCGCAGAGCATCCAGAGCTATGCTTATCTGACCACTATTTTCATTATTAAGACGCTTAGGGAAAGATTACTCTTTGACTCCAAGAATATTATATTGGCAGCAAGTTCTGAAGTGGGTCTTTTTCTTGTTATATTCAGTGTGTTCCACATTGACTATCTATCAGCTCTGGGATTTACAGAGGATGCAGAAAAGTCTGTTCTCATTCTTTGTCAAAGATTAGACATTTTAGGGGTTGGTTTCCCTACAGGCACAAAGAATTGGTTTCTAAAAACCCTTTATCATGAACAAAACTCTGCTTAGCTGAAATTAAACTTAGCTTATCATTATTGAAGGTTTCTTTTTTCAGTCTCCTCCAACCACTATCAGAAAGATTCCTGCATCAATGAGTGCTAACTTCTTTCTCCTACACTGAAATTCAAGCCTTATCTGCAGGCATGCCTAGGAAATAAGCTCAAAACTAGAGATGTATGGAACAGACAGTTAATTACTGATGCTGAATTCCAATAACGTTCTTTTTTCACATCTGATGCAAGCTAACCTACAGGGAAATGTTGCACAAGGTATGCTGGCTGAGGGCATTAGAATTTGGCTTCTATGTTGGTGAACTGGGAGGCCTATTCCTCAAATTTTCTGGCATGTTTATGGCACCTTTCACTTAAAGTGGGATGGGATACAGGGACACAATGCAACATCTATCCCAGTGTTTCTCAACCTTGGCAACGTTAAGATGCGTGGACCAACTCCCAGAATTCACCAGCCTGAGAATTGAGAGTCCACACACCTTAAAGCTGCCAGGATTGAAAAACATTGCTCTATCCTCAGGATGAGTGGCTTTCTTGAAGCAGAGGACTGGACTTTGGATATTCTTGCCTCCAAGGATTGGGAGGGGGCAGTGTTTGGCCAGCAACCTCACTAGACTGGTGGTTCCTCGTGTTTTTCAAGTTTGGGGAAAGGCTTTGGAGAGTTAATGAGCAAAATGGGTGCCTCAGAGACCTGCAGAAGCTTAAAATACCCATTTGCTTTTTAACCCACTAGAAAGGGGGCAAAGAAAAAAAAATAGTAAAATGCCTATCATTTCTGCCATGTTTAAGGAAGCCACTTTGATCCTTAACCCTTAATTCCACTCCAAACAGAAGATGAGTTGGATATGACCCACTCTGGGAGTGCTCTAAGATCTGCAGGTCACAAACAGGTATTGATATGGTGTGGTTTAAGAAAAACCGGAGTAATTTTATTGAAGATAGGGTCACTTTCCCTCTTGTCCTGTTCACATGCACCTCTTCTACATTCCACAAAATCCACAAGTGGCCCTTGGCCCTGGAATAGTTCTGCCTTCCTATCCTTAGGCAGCCTTTTGCATTCTTGAGGCCCACTAGATATGTTGCTTCCATATATTTCATTCAGTATGGCAGCTGGTCACACCAAGGGCGACGTAGGGGAAGCATAACAACAGAGCATATGGAAAAAGTTTATGGAAGGTGATACTTCTGGTTGCTCATAAAGTACCATCATATATCCTGTCAGGAATAGCCTAGAGTTCTTGTCCTTACCAAACCATAAATATTCATAAATAACCCTCAAGTCAAATTAGAAGGTTCAGATGAAAATGTTATCTTTGCTCGAGCTTTTTGACTTGGAATGGAACAAATAAGACATTTCAAATCAACCTTACCTTAGATTCAGATCATTCTCTCCAAGCTGCCAGCCTTTAAAACTATCTGCTTTCTTACACTCTTAATTCAGACCTTTCGGTTGCACTCTTTTGCCTCAACAAACTTTGAAGAATCAACTTTTCCTACAGGTTAAACATCTGGGTAGTTTTCATATAAACTTACTTCTAAATTACAGATGGAAACTCTACTGGATATTGTTGAGCTTTATCTCCTATCAAATTCAGGTAGAACAGCCAGTGGTGAGTGATGCTGGCAGGTATCAGCAAGATTTCTTTCTTAATGAAATTTAGATTTTCCACTTTTAACCAGCTCATCTCCATCCAGTCTTGTGTTGATGTTACTGAGATTGTTTAGATATTTAATATCCAAAAAGAATCCAATTGCTGTTCCTCTATGATCATGTTCTTGACTGTCGTACTATCTCATCAAAATCTGTTCTTTGCTAAATAATGCATGGATTTATTTTGGCAACTTTAAAAAAAACAAAATAGCATTGAAAAGTAAAGCTTAGTAATTTCTCAGGACATTTGATGAAAGCAGAAGAATGGAAAATGCTAAACACAGACTTTTTGAACTGCTCCCTATTCTAAACCTTGTAACCAACAATAAACAGATCCCCAAAGCTTACTCAGAGCGGGACATAATTAAAAGCAACCTGGCATCAATTAATTAGTGCTGCTCTCCGAATAAATGATAAAGAATGAAATATAGCTTCATAACATAATTCAGTACTGAGTTGTTAGCAACTTGCCTTTGAAGAGTGAGTGGAGCACTCCCAAGAGGGTTTAGCCTATCTATTTCTCATCGATTAAATAAGACATCGTTCAGGAAAATGGAATGCTTCAAAAGTGGAAAAATCCTATCTGTAATACATTCCAACCAATTATTTTTGTACAGTTTGGGGAAGAGGGGAAGCAGTTAAACTTAAACTGCTTCAGAACCAGGTTTGTTATCCAATATTTTTTTTTAAAAAAAAGCACTAGTGATAGAGTTCCCATAGGCAGAAATTCTGCTAAGAACAATTATTTAAGGGTACTTTTTATTAAAAGTGTTTTGTTGCCCTTTACAGAATAATGCATGGCATAACTTCTGTAGTGTACAACCAACTTCATCAAATGCATGAAATAATTGAGTATGCTTATTTCAATGAATAGGGTGCTGTACCTCACAAACTCCATCATTTGTGGGCTAAATCCAACTTCCACCTGGCTCTTCAGGTAGCCAGTGGGCATGTGAATGGTTGAGTCTGGAAGGCAGCCAATAGCTCTTTCAAGGAAGGGAATGGTACCAGTTGCCTTGAAGAGGTCAATGGAGTACCCTCTTCTAAAGAGACCTTCCCTAGACCCAACACTATCTGCAAATTTCCAATGGTCCATATTTAGGGAAGATTGTTGATTAGGTCATTAATTGGTTGATTGGGAGGGGGCAAAACAGCCAGGGGTGGGAACTACTGGTTCGCTGAACTGGCCATAAAATTAACAATGGGTTCGCCTGAACCAATGTGAACCGGTAGCAGCCCACCCCTGCAAATGCCTAGAACACAGCGGACATTTCCAAGAAAGCTTTCAAAAAGAACAGTGTTTCAAGTACATAATCCTGTATACCATCTTGACTCTAAAAATTATTCGATTGGGAACCATGCCCCAAGTCCTTGCTTACAAAGAAAGTAAATGCTACACAAATGTTGAAATGTGATTTATCTCCACTTTTCTACAAAGAGTTTTTGGATTATGGTAGTATATAAATGTGATAACTAACTGAACACAAAACTACACCAATCTGATATATACACACTTTGAATTGTATATTTTTCTTTTCCATACTAACAGGATAAAACTGCTTAAAAGGAATGTGTGGATTTGGACTTCTTGCTTGTTGCATTTGTCCTTCCCTTGCGGGTCTTTAAGGTTATGATTAAGGTTAGGAAAACATTCTTTTGAATTCAAAATTCTGATTACGACAAAGGTTTTGTGTATTGAAATCTGCAAACTGCTTCAATTTGTCAGGTGCAAAAGAGGACAAGGTTTTTTTTGCAAAAAGAAGGTATTTCATTAGATTCACTCTGCCAGGGAGAAAGGGAAGAAGCTGTCCCTGGTAGAATTCCCTTTTCCATACAACAAATAGTTTCCCTCCCACCCTCTGGTAGCACAAAACAAGTTGGTCATCCTGGTAAACGAGTGTCCTAGTTCATGTGGCACACGCAGTTCAGGGTGCTCCAATAATTATCAGCCACTTCTACCTTTAAAGTTTCTCTACAAGCAGCAATCAGAATTATATGCAATCTCTGCATGGAACTAATGAATTCATGACCAAGGCTATTCCTAGGCATGTTAACAAGATCCTTTATCAGGATATTACTGTCCAACTTTAATGCCGAACACAAGGCCCATGGCCATGCCTGGACTATAATGGAACCAACAATTTAGGACAGCATTGCAAGTAATGGTGTCAGTCAACTGACTCCTTGTTAAACAATGGCATTTTTTTTCAAAAATGATCCTTATTGCTAAAAGCAAAAGTGATTTATATCTTTTTGCCTGTCGTTTAGAAGCAAACAAGCAAATTATAGTGCTTCATTTCAGCAACTGGGCAAAATTGGCTGGAGAATTGGAATCACAGTTGTATATTATTTTGTCAGTTAAATTAGCCACCATGGCTTATTTTATGATTATGGATCATCATGAGTACATGTAGTATTTGTGCATAAACTGATATGTGTGCACAAAGTGCCCAGTGTGTTTTTTAGATGTGTGCCAACTGCCCACCCCCCAAAAGAGAGAAAAGAGATGTCATGAAAATGAATTCATGACCAAGGCTATTCCTAGGCAGGTTAACAAGATCTTTTATCAGGATATTACTGTCCAACTTTAATGCTAAACACTAGACTCATAGCCATGCCTGGACTATAATGGAATCAACACTCTAGGGCAGCATTGCAAGTAATTGTGTCAGTCAACTGACTCCTTGTTAAACAATGGCAATTATTTTTTCCCCAAACTGATCTTTATTGCTAAAAACAACACCTAGCAATAGCACTTAGGCTTATATACTGCTTCACAATGCTTTACAGGGTATTGTGGTTATTTCTATGACCACAGCTGTCATTTTGTGCATGGGATACGCTCACAATGCAAGCAATTTTGTGTGCCTTGCCATGCCCTCCAAACTATAAATATATTTGCTAGCTAGAGTGTTTGTGGATCACAAACTAGATTTCTGCGCCAATGGCACATGTTTATATCTGTAGTGGTCTGCTTATTTATTAAGAACCCTGTTCTTGACAGTTCAAAATTGATTAAGAATAGAGTTCATCCATTTTTCATGAGGACTGTTTTTGAAATTAGTCAATTTCAAAAACATGCATTTGAAAAATGGAAAAGGCTTTTGAAAACCAGAAAGAATATCCACAGCTATAGAGGCAAAAAACCCAATAACTTGGAAATTGTCTGCCAGCCTTAGACAGCTAGGGTCACTAAAATACAACTAATATGGTCATTTAAAAAAAAACATGCACTATATTACATTCCTGGCCTTATTATAATGTTATGAGAGGCAAGTGGAAGCTCTAGTGACATTCACTGTCAGTAACCTATTTTTCCATATGTACAATCAACCAGTTCATGCAGCATTTCAGTTCAGAAGACAAACTATGGTAAATCATTTGTTCTTTGTACACTTAGCAAAATGTAGAGTACCAAGCCATCTCAAGGGATTGTCTTTATGCCACCTGTTTTTGTTTCATGCCCCCCATTAGATTTCTTGTTTCCTTGCTCTAGACAGAAGATGGATTTCTTTATTTTTCCCTTTTTGTAGATGACTGGCTCAGATAATCAAAGTCAAAAAACCAGGGGCGATGATACCACTGAGCCATCAGAACAGTCCTGGTTGTAAATTTAAACACCACTTTTATTCATTAATCTCCAACCGCTAAAGACAAACTAAAAGCAAAATTAACATGATTGCAATGGAAGCACTCTTGTACCCTGGGGCTATTTCGGGGCCTGCTGAGAGAGAGTGAGCTGATCAAAGAAAGAGGCCGCATCAAGGCTGGTGCAATAAGCGTGGCTCCACTGTGTTAATGGTTAGCTTCTTCTTCCTAAACTGTTTTGAGAGCTTGCCAGCACCACAATTAATCTGGGCTTCAATTTGGAGGGAAACGGCGCAATGGCCTGTCCAGTTTAATGACAGTATTTCACTCTGGAGATTTAATGCAAGCAATCAAAGCCACAGTGTAATTGGTGGGCACCCTGGAGTTGTAATAATGGAGGGGGGCAGACACTGGATGTTATTGCAGGAAGATATGCCTTCCCTTTACGTTCTAGGCATATGCAGATACAAAAAAGAATAGCTGTACAATTTGGATCAGCTTCCCTGACCTAAAAGCTGAGGATATGAGGAGTTGGGGTCCATAACTTCTATAGATACTTTGCTATCAGAAGTTCATTTATGCCCCAACACTAGCATTTGGAAGTAAGGAACTGGCATATGTGGTTGTGGCAGCCAAAGACAGCTCTAGGTTATATATGATCACCACAAATCTCTGAATTATAACTATATTTCCTACCAAGAACACCTGCAGGAAGGGGTCAAGAAAGTCAAGGTGGCAGCCATACCCGCACAATCAAAGCCCTGTTCCTATTTTAGAGAGAGAACCCATTTCAAGGCAGTGTGGGGCTTTGATCTTATCATCATGACTGCCATTTTGTTAGCCTTGAGAGGCAGTCCATACAAGAAACACAGCCAGGAGTGTAAACACTACCTTTATAATGAGTTACAGTACTGTAACAGAATCTTTCAAGTTTGAAAACACATCTGCCTCCTCACCTGAAGAGTCAAAGAAACTAGAGGGAGTCTCTTCCAGACATTTGCCATGCCCCCATTCCAGCGGGCTCAGCTGCCACTTCCCTGACCATTGTCTAATGTGCGACTCTTCCATCTGTCTCCCAAAGTCATTCCCACATACCATTATTTACATTACATACATCGTACATATATATAGACCCACCATTTACCTGTGGGTACCAGCATTTCCTACAAAGAACACACCAAATGTATGGATCCTTGCTGTATTCTGTGCATATGTATGGGAAGGGATGTTGAAGACATGAATTTATTATTTTATACTACTTTGCTCAGTTAAAGATGATGACATGGTTGTGTTGGAAGAAGTGTCCATCTGGGTTCAGTTTCAAGTGGGGAGAAAGACACTGGAAACATGGAGGCTGTTTGGAAAGATGGTTTTAATGGTGGACAGGACCACACATGGGGATTAAGTAAAAAAAGGCACATGGGTAAGAGAGGGAGAGAGATTTATACCCTTCCTTGGGCTTTGAATTTGTTTCCTGTTCCTGTGGCAAAGGGCATGTATTCTGATTGGTTGTCAGACTCCCATGGGTCCATGCAGGGATAACTTTGTAGGCTGTCTTTGAGTTCCAGGCTTGGTTGAATCTTGCTGGGTGATGTAGTCTTCCCAGGTGCCACATGGTGAGATGTGTACAGGGCTCTTTTGTGTTGTAGATAAGCTGGCCCAGCCTTTGTCTTTCCTATTCTGGGGATTAATTTTGTGAGGGGGCAGGAAAAAGGGAGTTCTGGTTTTGCCTTGGTGAGTTATTTTTAGCTGAATTCTCCTTATCTTAATGGCTCTTAAGTGTTTCTGTTGTAAGCTCTGTTAGCAGGGCTGCTCTGAGTTTTTTTCTTTCAGCTGGTGATTCTTGGATTTTCTTAAAGGGGGAAGGACTGGTTTAAGTCTCTTGGCACTGTTTTCTGAGGTTTCTGGTGCAATGAGGTTTCTGTCCTTTTGGGGTATAGTTCCCACAGTCATTTGTAGCAAGAACATGAATAAAATACGAAGTCATTCCAAGATGTTCGTTTTGGTTTTTTTTAAGGGAGAGAACCCATTTCAAATCCTCAGTGAAACTAACTATAAAAGATGAAGTCTCCCTCAAACTGATTTTGACTGAGATACAAAAGTCAAAATATAGCAATTAGAACAGTGTATTGCTTGGATGATATTTTATCTGTTTATGCTGAAAGGATCAATTAAACTCCCACCATCCTTTTCAGTCTCTGGCATGACTATAGCAAAATATAGCCAAGACAAAATAAAAAGAAAGTAAAACAAAAGGTACTCTTTGCAATATACAGAAAAGCAGTTATGGATTATATCAAAAGGTCACAGGATAGACATAGAAAAACATCTTAAATAAAGGATTTATATGCTGAACGCAGGGCAATTCCATGGCAAGAATGCAGTGGTGCGTGGGTGTCTTACCCTAACATTCTCAGCTGACCATAGTGCAGGTTAACTGCTTCCACAGCAGTGGTTGGCTTCACTGACTCCCTCCTCCTCCCTCCCAAAACCCCGCACTTTCCCTTCCTGCAAACACAACCTGCTAAACAACCAGAATGAATTGGGAGAGCTCCTGCAACAGCCAGTGCTTTCCCAACCACTTCCCAAGTTTCCAATATGGTTGTGGGCATCCTTCATACTAACTCTGGGCAGAACAGTAAATATGACTTTTATTCTTAAGTACACACTGGGGAAACTGTTGGCAGGTGCCTCAGGTGAACACATCTGGCTCCCCCACATCATCTGACTGCTTCCCATTATTCACCACCACATGGATAATGTGGGATCTCATGAGCCCCCACAAACCACAGGTGACCAGAGAGGGACATGTCTCTGGCAGTCTGCCACAGATCACCATCCCAAAATGTGCCTCAATACCAAGATGGCCAGTTTAGAATTGGCAAAAAAAACCCCAATAAACATATTTATTTACCTTATTGGTAAGCTGCTCCAGTTGGTTAGGACACTGGGAGGCAAACAACATAATTGATATACACAATAAAAACCATAATATAAGATCCAAACAACTGACAAGTGAAACAGAGAAGAGGCCAAACGTTAGCTAGTTTTAAGTTAAGCACTTTGAACTTGCTTAAATACAAGGGAACATCCTCACTATGGAGATTCCAACAAATAGAGGCTAACCTAATGCCTATCACCCGGCCGCCACACCATAAGCCTGGCAGAGTGTGGGGATCAACTTTTAGGTGTTCATAATGGCCAGACAGATTCTATCTAGGTAGGCAATTGCCTGATATAAGAACTGGATGAAGCCACTTTAAGATGATAGCTCATACTTTGAACTGGGTCCAGAAGCCAACCAGCAGCCCACGCAGGAAATATGGAATGGATGAAATTCGGCTCTGACAAGAGTTGTCCTGTCAGCTGCTGCCATTTGAACTGGCTGTACCTTCTCAGCCATCCTCAAAGGCTGCTCCATGTAGAGCACATTCAAGTAATCTAAGTGTGTGGTAATCAGGGCACGAGTTGCCATCACTGGAGCATCATGGTCAAAGTAGAATCACAACAGGCACAGCAGCTGAAGCTGAGCAACACTGCCCCCTCCCCAAAGCCATGGCTTTCCTTATAGAGCAATTTCTCATCAATTGAGAAGGAGCCATGAGCAAAACCTTGCTCATGGCTCCTTGAGGGAGGAATGCGATCTTAACAAGGACAACCAATATTCAGCCTTGGCAGTGCTTAGCCGGAGCTTATATCATCCCATCCAGATCCAGATCCAGGCATCAACTCAGGACTTCCAATGCTCCAGCTCGGTCAATAGGATGGCAAGCATGGATGCCATGCAGAGTTTACACCTTCGTCTTCTTCTTCGAAGTTTCTGCAAGTTGTGTTGGGCCCAACTCTCCACTAGCATGGGAGTTGTTGTAATCCCAGACCACTGGAGGGCACTAGAACGAAAATAGACTGGTTTGACTAAACGACGAGATTCGCGTTGAGGGACGATGGTTGTTAGTTTTCCGAGGTATTATCTCCCAAAACCTTCGCCATAGGTTCATAGAATCCGCAGTTGCTCCGCAAGAAGAGGAAAAGAGCCGAGAGACAACGGAAGTCTGCAAGTGGGCCGCTTTTATACCAGACCACACCAGCAGAGGGCGCTGTTGCTACTGTATTGGGGCGAGTGCTCCTCCCTCCCTATATAAGAGACCGAGGGAGGTGGTGGTGGTTGAATGCAGGTGTTGCGCGCGTGTTGGAGGCGGTCAATGCGTGCAGAGCTCATGCTGGCGGTGGGCATGAAGGAGACGTGCGGGTAAGGGGAGGGCGGAGGTTTGCCACGCCACGTCACGTCACGTCACGAAAGGGCAGCCTGGGAGTGGGGCGCCGGGCTCTTCGCTTGAGGAAAGCGGGGTGGACGCGTGTGACCCGCTGCGGTTGCTACTGCTGACGCTTTCTCCCCTTCCCACGCTCAGCTCAGAATTTCCATTGGCTTTGTAGAAACCGCTAACTCGCTAGAGCACTTTGGATAAATGCGACCGATAGAAGCAAAACCGTAAAAACTCGAGGCATGTTTCTTGGGGGATAAGAACGTCAAAGTGTGTGCTCCAGAGGTATTGCGCGCAGCCCCGTCATCCCCAATGCGCGTGGAAATTTGGGAAGGTGGGAGTACTTTTGAGTGGCTTTAGTATCAGTTGGCTAGGACTCATACACACGCGCGAAAAACGCGCCGAAGAGAGAGGGAAGGAAATATATCTTGCATTTCGTTTTCTTTTGAGGTCCCTGTGGTTTATCCTCTCCGCCCCAGTACTTTGTACATGAAAGCAAGCATCCACACTTACAGCCTCAAGCTAATTCTTATTTAATGTTAAGTCCATTAAAATTTTGGTGAAGTATATTAAGTAAAACATTTCAAGGTACTGAAAACTAAGGCTTTTATTTTAATGGAGATAAATAGGTTGCCCAAATTCTGTCTGAAATGCTGCTTTTTACAAATGTATCTAGGAAGTCTCAAATCTATCTTTTCCTGCTGCTCCCAAATGCCTTGCAGTTAGTGTGTATCACTGCTTTTCCCTGCAGTTGATGAGCATACTTATTCTACACCTGCAGAGAATGAGGTAGTAGGCCCTAAAGTGGTAGATTGAATCATTTCTGCCAAGTTATACCATTTTTGAAAGGCCATTTTTTCAGAGGTCCTTAGTATAAGGCAGATGAATGCATTCTCCCCCTTCTTGTTTATTCTTCATTTAATTTGGAGTGTGTAGTAGTAAGGCACCTGGATAGAGAGAGTGGCCCTATTTGATATAGAACAGTATGATCGCATCCTATTCTCAATTCATTATTGTCCACTTATGTCCTCTGAGGCAGTTTGCTTGCTTCTTTGGTAGCAAGGTAACCCTGGTCAAGCTTTAGATTTCCTGAAGGACAATGTTAAGAACAGAAGGTGAAGAAGACAGCTGAGGAGATAGCTCCCTGTTCCGCTCTAGGATGAGTATTTTACCTGCTAAATTAGCAACTAAAAAATAAGATATCTGTCAGAGGACCTAACACCACTGCATGGCCAAAGTCTGTGAATGTGTTAACCTTTTTACCCTTTTGTAGTTAAATAATGTGCTATAGATTTGGGAGCGGAACAACCATCTCTGGTGAAGGGTGAAATAAGAATTATTTTGGGCATAATCCACTCCTTTTGCCACCTTGCTGTTTACTGTGTAATCTCAGATGCTTACTTGAAAATGAGTCCTGTTGAATTCGGTTGGGTTCAGATTGCTCAGTCCTGTGGTTCCCTTGTAACCTATGATCTCATCTGTAGACCTTTTTGACACTCTGGTTTTATAATCAGTTTTCCACCCTAGTTGGTCTCCTCATGCAGTAATCCTAGATGGGCTGGTTTTAAGCTATCCTGGCATACAATATAGATGCCTTTACCACCATGTAATTTTGTTTAAAATATATTTAACATTTGGATAGTTGATAGTGATCAGGTGGACAATATCGAGGGAGGAAAGATCATACAATCTTGCTTTCCTCCTATTTCTCTCAGCCATTAACATTTTTGTTACATTCTGACTTAAGTCCCGTCTCAGGAACCCAAGCCACAATCAGAGAATGTGTCTACATGTAGGACAGTCTTCCTCAATCTGAGCACCCTCCAGATGTATGAAATCCAGCTAATAGAATTCCTCAGGAGGTGTGGCCATTGCTGAGAATTCTGCTGGATTAATCATCTGGAGGATGTCAGGAAGGTTAATATGGGCACAATGCTAAACCAGGAAATTATTCATAAACAAGGGGAAGACGTTGACACTGGAAAAGAGAGAGATTATAGATTTCCTTTCCAAAATTATATATAGGCAAGGGCAAATTCCTGAGTCAATAATTACTTTGCCTTCCATAATAATCCAGTTAAGTCATAGGCCATTTTTGGGAAAGGAAGTGTGGGACTTCTTTTGAAAGTGCCTTCTGGTATATCTTGTTGCTGCCCAAATCTTTGTTGTGTTCAGTTTCACTGCTGGACAAGAGATTACTTGGTTGTAGAGTATTTGCTTTCCACAAAGAAGAGACTGGGTCTGTTCCCTATTATTAGTCAAAAAGGATTAGGGATCAGATAATGCGGCAGATTTGTGTGCCTGAAATCTATTGCCACAATCAATAGTATTGAGTTAGATAAACAATTCCCCTTCCCTATATGGAAGCATTTCTGCTCTCTGATTATTTGAGATTAATAATGTGTAAAAGGTGGAGTAGACTATTGATTGATCAGTGTGATTTACAGCAAAAATTTCAGAGTGTTGTTTGAGAGAAACAACAGACAAACAATTGGAAGAAGGAAATTGTGCTGCTGAAATTAAAGTATCTAAAAAGAAAACAAGGAATTCCTGATGGTTTGAAGGATTCTGTTCTGGCAAATTCTTGGTTTGGGAAATGAATTGGGCATGTCTGTTTCACCTTCGTTGATACACTGCAGGATTGTAGTAAGGAAGAAAAAGGTTCTGTGAGTGTGAAATCTGCTCATTGCTGCTGCTTAAAGGCTGTTTAATTTTAATTTTAAAAGCCAATATCTCAAATATTTTAAGAACTCCCACCAAGAACCCTTAAAAATTCTGCTTACCATATTTCATCATAATTTCATTCACTGTAGGCGCTTGGCTCGTGAAGAACCATATGGATCCCAGTACATTCGAAAGTTGCCCACTCCTGTTCTAATCACACAGGAATATGATTTAGGATGTTTAAATAAAAGGCAACTAACTAGAATTTTGAAATGGAGATTATGAGTAGATAATGATGCTGGAAAGTAATGCAAATGTTCCCTCTATAAGCATGACTCTCTGTTAGGAAAACGTTACATATGAATATGTGAAAATTATTCAGTGCAATAGAAAGAAGTTGGTTAGGGAGTCACGGGTTGCTTTAGACACATTCCTGTATGTACAGTGATCAGTTTCATACAGTAATGTGTCAAATTGTGGGAGGGACAACTACTTAGCACTTCAGTCATCCTTAGGTGTTGTATTTTCTATATATACTTGTATTAAATTATTTGATTCTGAATCAAACATATCAAAATATTTTAAAAACTAATTGAAATATAACACAATGAAAAAACAAATGGGTGGGATCCTTATTAATGAAGACAATGCAAACCTTGCAAATCGTTTTATATTTGTAAAAGGCATGCAAAAGTGAACTTTCAAATGTACTGCAATAATCAAGCCAAGATAGACTGATTGGATCTTTAAATGTGTATCCATGCACTGAAGTCTGTAATACTTAGAAAACTGTTAAGACATTTCTAAAATTTCAGCTTACAGCAAAGTGATGCAACTTTCCCTATAAAAACGTATCCTTTTTTTTGCCTTAAGATTCAAGCTACCCTGAAAACTGAATTGGTATTAGTAGAAGCCTTAGTTTTAATATTATGAAAACGTGCCTTTGCTTGAACTGTAGAATTTCACTTCAGATATGAGGTTATTTCTTATAATAGCTTCTTTTTCTGCAAACTCTGGACTTTAAATCAGATAAATTACTTAATATGCAATGGAGATGTGAAGAAAGGAATTGGTTGTGGTGAAGAAAAATAAACTCCTTAGTCTTGATTTATGTAAATTTTCTGCACAGAACTTATTTGGAGAACCAGCTGGAAAGGCACTACGGAATTACTTCTCCCATTAGTTTGGCACCACCAAGGGAATTAGATTATATCTATTCACAGAAATTGATTGAAGCCCTGAAGCCTTTTGGTGTATTTGAAGAGGAAGAAGAGCTGGATTGCAGGTAAAAGGGAGTACATATAGTACTGTTGATCTTAAATGAACATTTTGTAATTACCAAAGTCATAATAGTGAGGTTTCTCTTGGTGGAATTACAACAGGATAAACCCCTTGGCACCAATTTTTAGCACCACTTTTTAAATGTTTTATTTATATTACATATTTCCTTACTGCAGGTTAGCTGTTCTTGACAAACTAAATAACTTGGTTAAAGATTGGATTGCAGAAGTTGCTGAAAATAAGGTAAGAGGCCTGTCAAAACTTGACTCCTCCAGACTATTTACCTTGTTTTAAGCTACTGTAGAATTCTGTTGAGAGTAATAGAGATTTAGCTGTTTTTTGAGACATGTTTGCTGTCAAGCTACAGGTACCCTGCCATATATCAGAAGACTAACTGTTCCCTCCATGGAGCTCTTCATCTCCCACTTTCCTTCCTTCCTGCCAGCTCTATTTTGGAGGCAATTGGGATAATCTTTAAAGCCACAAGACTTTGAAGCAAATGATACTTGATTGCTTTGCAAAGCTCATGACTTATCATTGTTGTTAAATCATTGATGGAGTCAAACTCTAACAAAAGCTCTCTTTGCAAAATTTCCTTTCCAAGGTGGAGGCAAGCAAAGGCTGAAGAAAAGACGTCACCTTACTTGAGTTTTTTACTTAGCTGAGTGTTTGCTCAAAGATTGGTGGACAAAGCTGATAAAATGGCTTACAGCTGAGTAGATATTCTAAAAGTAGGAAAAAGAAGAAAAAAGAGTAAAAAAACCAAACCTAGTTGCATAAGATACTTCTGAGAAGAGCAAACTGTTTTAGCTAAGACCATTGCCATCTTAACCACTGGCTGCAAAACATGTTGGGAATAATGACCATAACTGAAATACTTCTGGAATAAGAGGATTGATGAGAATGTTAACTGTTAAAAAAAATGAAGATAGTGAAAACACTATTGTACCTCCATGTGTGCACATGTTAAATGTAATTATATACATTATTGGAATCACTTACTTATTTTTTCAAAATAAAACTATTTCCTACTTTACTGTAGAACTTGCCTTCTTCAATCTCATCCAGAGCTGGTGGCAAAATATTCACATTTGGCTCCTATCGGCTTGGAGTCCACACCAAAGGTGAGATCTACCAGATACATTGGATTACAATTATTTACATAATTTGCAGCTGGCATGGATAGACCATCAGATTGTGAAAGGCTGTTATAAACAGTCATGAACTGTGAACATGTTCATCTTTATCAATTAATTGCTATGACCATTTTTTGGTAGGTGCTGACATAGACGCGCTCTGTGTAGCCCCTAGACACATAGAAAGATCAGACTTCTTCCAGACATTTTTTGAAAAGTTAAAGCTCCAAGATGGCATCAGAAATCTAAGAGTAAGTCACTTTGTCTTTCTTTAACCATCTCAGGTGTGCATGTCATTCACTTGATGGTTGGGCATCTTTGCTCTCTGCTGTGTGAAAGCTGTTTATTAACAAGCCTTAAAAGGTTCAGAAAGGCTGTATTGAAGGGATACAAAATGTATAAACATGTTTTATTTTGTATTGATTGGAGTTTAGATTCACTCAGGTTTATGCTCCAAATTAATGTTTCTCAACTTTCTCCCCTGCTAGCTGGAAAATTCTGGGAGTTTGAAGTCCATGTATCTTAAAGTTGTACATTTAAAAATGCCACTCTAAATGTTTCCCCACCTCCTTAGGACAAGCCATTTATGATAGATGGAATAAGAAGATCTGGGAGCTGTTCTGGGTCTTAGAGGGACATGTAAGAAGTACTCTCCCAAAAATAAAGGCAGACACTCAATTTAAAATAAGTAGTTAACATACTTATTTCCTCTTTATTCATTTTCTTTCTATTGCATCAATAATTTGCAACTTTGAATTATGGGGTGAACCCAGGAGATTTGCCGCAATATGAAAGCTTTAATTCTCATCCTCTCTTGCTTCCTTAGCTTTGGGAAGTTCCCAAGTACAGAAGCATTGATGTATGAATAAGAGAAGAGAAAAATATTTCTCTAGCTAAGCAATTATAGAAAGGTTGACTGTATTTGCCAATTAAGTTTTTCTGAAGATGAATTTGTCATGGTATTTTTTGAAGATCCAGGGATACTGGGCCATTCAAAAGTAGTTAATAATATGGGTAGTTAATTAAAAAGAGGGGCTCGGGGTGACATGATAACAGTTTTCCAATATCTAAGGGGCTGCCAGAAAGAACAAGGGGGAACAACCTATTCTTCAAACCCCATGAAGGCAGGACAAGAAGCAATGGATGGAAACTAATCAAGGAGAGAACCAACCCAGAACTAAAGAGAAATTTCCTGACAGAACAATTCATCAGTGGAACAACGTGTCTCCAGAAATTTGGGTGCTTGAACATTGGAGGTTTTTAAGAAGAGATTGGACAACCATTTGTCTGAAATGGTATCGGGTTACCTGCTTGAGCAGGGGGTTGGGCTAGAAGACCTCCAAAGTCCCTTCCAACTCTCATTTTGTTATTCTGTTAGTTGTTAGAAGGCACTTTCTTGCATCTTGCTAGGATATAGAACCTAGGATTATTATAATATTTTATAATATGAACCCTGAACCCCTGATTATTAATATTTTATAATATGAACCCTGCTAGTACAACTTAAATTTTGTTTTAGTAAAAAACAAACTTGCTGTTTTAAAAGTATATGATAGATTCTGCTTTTTATTGAGGTATTCAAAGGTTATGTCTTTCGGGAGGCTGAGATTTCTGAGCCTTCTGTTTTTCTTTTGGAAAAGTTATATCCATGATTGTGTTGCATGTCTGCATTCTGAAAGCAATGAAATAATTCAAAACTATCTCAAGTAAATGTTTTTACTCCTTCCTACAGGCAGTAGAAGATGCTTATGTACCAGTAATCAAATTTGAATTTGATGGTATTGAGGTATAGTTTTTATCCTTTTATGTACTATAGACAGCTTCTGCTTGAAATCTGAATTTGATGATACTGGTTGTCCTTTTTAAGTGGAGAACTTGTTCTTAAAGTGATATTTGGATAAGAGGACATAAAGCTATATAAATTCTCTCCAAGTGTGAATGAAGAGATGTAAGCTTAGATCATGAATGGTTTGGCATTTAGGTATCAGAATTTTGGCAGATTGCACTGGGAGCAAATTTGGATTAGATTTCCATTGGTCTTCACAGTGACATGATTGCTAGCATAAAAGAAAATTCAGCTAACATATCTCTTGGTCAATAATCAAAAAGAAAAGCACTGGGAAATAAAGAATACTAATAATACGATAATAAAATTGCAAGCAAATGAAAAATAGTTCTCCTTGGAAATAAGGCATTTTTGTGTCAACATAAAAAAGTAAAGTGATTTGCATTTATTAAAAGATATTTGTTACCCTAACATATATGTAAATTAAAAGAAGATATATACAAGATCACATGTTATGTCATATGTTAGCAGACTGAGAAGCAAACTTTTAAACACTAGGTTATGCCTTACTAATGCAAATATGAAATAGAGCAGAAATTTATTAATTTACACAGCCTTGGGCTCAGCTGATAAATCTTGAGGGTATGGGGAATATAGAGTTAAGTCCTGCAAAACTGAAGTCTGATTGTACTAAGTGTAATGAGCATGCAGCAGTTTGCCGTGGTGGCTGACATTATGCAGCCTTTTTTTTACAGTTTCAGAAGAAGTACATATAAATTGCAAGAGTGATGCAGTACAACATTACACAGGCTATGTGTATGGAATTTTGTGAAATGTTTCTTCTACCTGATACATAGATCAAACCAGAATGCCTGCTATTTGGCAGCACATTGTTAGAGTTACTGCTACCATTTTCATTTCTTACATTTTAGATTGATCTCGTCTTTGCAAGACTACCCCTGCCAAGCATTTCAGATAGCCTGGACCTTAGGGATGATGCACATTTGAGAAGCCTTGATATCAGATGCATTCGGAGTTTAAATGGTAATTTCAAAGCTTTCCCTAGTCTGGTATCTTCATGCAGTTTTATAATTTGGCTTGAGGATTCAGGCTAAGAATAACTGTCTTGTCTTCTCAAAACCTGTGAAACAGTGGCTGGATAGTGATGTTCAAAAATGTGTGCTTTTGAGTGTTTCATATGATAATGGATGGAATGGATCAATCCATTAATTTCCATCCATAAGCAATGGATGGAAACTAATCAAGGAGTGAACCAATCTAGAACTAGGGAGAAATTTCCTGATAGTTAGAACAATTAATCTGTGGTATTGTTGTGGGTGCTGCAACACTAGAGGTTTTAAAGAAGGGATTAGACAGTCA
Organism: Oxyrhabdium leporinum; assembly: GCA_032468155.1. Taxonomy (NCBI): domain Eukaryota; kingdom Metazoa; phylum Chordata; class Lepidosauria; order Squamata; family Cyclocoridae; genus Oxyrhabdium; species Oxyrhabdium leporinum. Next base: position 138,734 of record JANHFL010003583.1, on the reverse strand, counting down.
TATGTCTAAAATGGTATCAGGTTTCCTGCTTGAGCAGGAGTTTGGATTTAGAAGACCTCCAAGGTCCCTTCCAACTCTGTTATTCTGTATTAATGCTTAAAGCTTACTATATGCATGGTTGCTCGAATCTTCGACTTCTGAAATTCAGTTTGCTTAAAATATGATGGAACTCTCATACACAGGTGTAAATAGTATGTAACATTTTTCAATATTCAAAGAGAAATGCTCTTTTGAGAAAAATAGTTTTGCAACAAAAGTTCTTCCAATACTTCAGGCGCTGTCACAGAGAAGAGAGGGTCGACCTATTTTCCAAAGCACCTGAGAGCAGGACAAGAAGCAATGGGTGGAAAACATTAAAAAGAGTTCCAACCTAGAACTAAGGAGAAATCTGCAGTGAGAACAATTAATCAGTGGAGTAGCTTGCCTCCAGAAGGTGCTCCATCACTGGAGGTTTTCAAGAAGACATTGAAGAACCATTTGTCCAGAATGATATAGGATATCCTACTCGAGCAGGAAGTTGAAGTAGAAGACCTCCAAGGTCCCTTCCAACCTTATTATTCTATATTCTAAAATCCTGTTAGATAAGTCAAGAGGATCATGGTATTATTGACATAATATGACCAGATTAACACAAAGGCAAATTCTACCAAATTCCTCACCAATATTGGAAAAACATAAAACTTCTACTACCACCTCACCACTATTGGAAAAATAGGCATTGGTTTTTAACATTGCTGTCCCAATCCTGCACTGGGTTCATTGCTCAGCGTCCCCACACCCAGTGTACCCACTGAATAACCTAGGTGGAAATTGTAAAGAATGTTTATTCTGCTGAAGAAAATGACATAGGATCATCTCTCTCAAAGCCAATGCCTTCTGGTGAGGTTTAACCAGCATTTACCATAAGTTACAGCATGCTCACATCACAGGGTCACAAGATACTTTTCCATGTTCCTTTAAAGTAAGTCCTATATTTTTAACATTTCAGCATTGCACATATGCATAATACAATACTCAACAAAGTTGCATAGGTTAATTAATGCTACATATCATGCCTTTTCCAGCAAACTTCCCTTTTCAGCATCCATATTTAGACATAATATTTGCAAATCTGATCTGTTTGCCTTATCCCTTAATATACTTGGGGCTACTGTTTAGCAAGCTAAGTATGTTTAGGCTTTTATTGATCTTTTATCAAACCTTTTGTAAGGCTCAGCCTCTCCTCCTTGCCCAAGAAAGTAAAGACTCTTGAAACGTCAATATTTTCAAAAGGATCTTTTTATTGGAAAGAAGTGATAGCAGGACAAAGCAAAAGCAGACTCTAAATTCCCCCCAGGCAATACAGTTAGAAAGAAAGCATTAGAGACCCCTCCTTGCTGCTTGATGTGGATTCGGCCAGTCCGCAGGTATGAAGATGTTTTGGTAATGGCTAGTCTGAGAACCAGATAAGCAGACGTTCCCAGGGTCATCATCTGCCACCTTTCAGAGTGAAACAACCCACATGGCCCTCCCCCTTTGTACATTCCCTAAAAGGTGAGAATAATTCAGGGCACTTAGGTGCCAGGACAAAAGTTATAAAATAGCAGTTGTCAAAAGCAGTAATAAAACAATACATTCAAGACTCCCCCTTGAATGGCAGTATCACATTAGGGATCTGACATGCTGCCCTCCTTAAAAAAAAAAGAGGTCCACCTGTAGAAAAATAGATAAAAATTATTACAGTACATTAACATGGTTTGTGTGGGTATTGGGAGTGGAATTTTCTTAATAGCATAGGGGCTTTAACATGTTTTTTAGCCATCCACTCATTTTGAGACAATGGTAGATGTTTCCAAGCTACTAGATATTGTGTGGTACCTCGGTGAATCCTAGAGTCAAGAATTTCCTTGATCTCAAAATGTTGTTCACTCTCCACCATGATAGGGACAGGGGGTGTAGATGCAGGTTACCTGTTAAGGGAGAGGTAACCTCTGGCTTGAGAAGGCTGCAGTGGAATACTGGGTGAATCTGCCTAACTGTCTTTGGGAGTGATAATTCCACTGTTACAAGATTTATGATCCTGGTAATAGGAAAAGGTCCAATGAATTTTGGTCCCAATTTTTTTGAAGGTTGCAGTGATTGCAAGAACTTAGTTGACAAATAGACCCTGTCTCCTATCTTGAAGAGTTTTTGTTCAGATCTCTTCTTATCAGCCTGAGCTTTAAAAGCAGCTCTTGCTTCCTTTAGTGCTAGCCTGACAACTGGCCATGTGTTTTGCAGGTTTTCCATCCATACTTTAAGAGAAGGGATGGTGGGTTCTTCTGTGGGTAGTTCAGGCATTGGGCTGAACTCCTGGCCCAAGGCTACTCTAAAAGGGGTGAACCCAGTGCTGGAGTATACTGAGTTATTGTATGTTGCTTCTGCAAAACTTAAAAGGTCAGTCAAATTATCTCGTTGGTAATTAATAAAGCATCTTAAATATTGTTTTAGCACCCCGTTAGTTCATTCAGCCCCCCCATTTGTCGATGGGTGGTGGGAGGAGCTTTAGCCATGGGTAGTGCCTAATAAGCTTAGGAACGCCCTCCAAAATTTTGAAGTGAATTGGACCCCTCTATCCAAATTAATTCTATGTGGGGTTCCATGCAATCGATAAATATGTGTCAAAAACATCTTTGCCAGAGTTTTAGCAGTTGGGATCTTCTGGCAGGGAATAAAATGAGCTCGTTGGGAGAATAAATCCGTCACCACCCAAATGACAGTGTTTCCTGTGCTCTCCGGTAGGTCGATGATAAAATCCATAGAAATCTCTCTCCAGGGTGCTGAAGGTTCGGCTACAATTAGTAAAAGTCCAGGGGGTTTTCCTTGTCGTCTTTTAGCTGCTGCACAAATTGGGCAGCTCACTACATAACTTTCTATGTCCTTTTTTAGGGATGGCCACCAGAATTGCCTTTTGATGAGTTGTAGGGTTTTGACAAAACCAAAGTGCCTGGCCAGCCTAGAGTCAGGGTACCTGCTCATTAATTGCAGTCTTTGGCTGGCAGGGACATATATTTTCCCTCCTACCCAGGCTAGGTCATCTTTTATTAAGCAGGTATTTTCGTGGGCTAGAAACCATTCGTCATTAGCCAGGGCTTGTTTAAAATTCTGGATGATAATGTTGTCGGTGAGTGATTCTTGCTTTGCTTGTGCCCTGGTGATTACTTTGGCTGCTAGTTGTGGATTTGGATTAAAGGTTTGACTATTTCTGGCTTTGCACTATTGTATTGTGGCTTTCTTGATAGCACATCTGCCAAAAAGTTTTTTTCCCCTGGGAAATATTTGAGGGTAAAGTTGAAACATTTAAAGTATTGCACCCATCGTACTTGTTTAGGGGAAAGCTTCCGTGGGGTCTTAAAGGCCTCCAGATTTTTGTGATCCGTCCACACCTCAAAAGGGATTTCCCCCCCTTCTAAGAAGTATCTCCAGGTTAAGAGCTCCCAGCGCGCTGCATATGCTTCTTTCTCCTAAATAGCCCACCTCTGTTCAGACTCAGTTAATTTTTTAGATGTATAAGCTCGTGGTTGTAATTGGTCATGCTCATCTCTTTGTAGCAATACCGCTCCTACAGCTATGTCACTAGCATCTGTTTGTATGATAAATGGCTTCTCTGGGTTTGGATGTTTTAAAATTGGCTCTGCCGAGAACAATTGCTTTAGCTTTTCGAATGCTGCTTGGCATTCCATTGTCCAGTTTAAAGGTTGTTTTGTTTCAGTTTTGGAGTCCCCTCCCCTTTGATTTTCAGTAAGTTGGTTATAGGGAAGGCTATTTGTGCAAAGGCAGGAATAAACTGGTGATAAAAATTAGCAAATCCCAGGAAGCTATCCCCTAAAGAAGTATTTAGAGTCTGATTCCCCCCTTCCCCCAGTTGAATGGCAGTATCATGTTAGGGATCTGACACCTTTGTTGGAAATTTGGGGTTTTCTCTTCCAATAGCAATCCTGTTCTTAAACAATTTGGCCATCTGCTGATAGAAATATGACATATAAGACCTTTAATAATTGATATGTGCCTATGTATTTAATGTGTTTAAGTGTCAGGTGTCAGCTAGTTTCTTCAGAAATACATCCATGAAAATCTGTAGAGTTTATATCCATCTCTCCAACTGGAAAGAAAAAACAAGCATTTAAGCTACAGTATTAATATTGAGAGCCGGATTGGTATTGTGATTAAGGCATCAGGCTAGAAATCAGGACACTCTGAGTTCTAGTTCTGCTTTAGGCGCAAAGCCAGCTGGGTGATCTTGGGCCATCACCCTCTCTCAATCCTAGAAAGCAAGCAATGGCAAAAAACATATTGATGTTGCATGATTGTTATAGCAGCTAGATTTAAAGAACTAGCATTTAGAATAATCCTTGGATATGGAAAGATATGGTAAAATGCACCGAGTATGAGTAAATCATATTTTTTTAAAAATGTCTTGTATATGTGGGATAACATTAATATTACTGTTTCAGACCAGTGTTCACCATTTTTTTTCAGGATGATTTAAGCAAAACAAAGACCTCATGTACCAACATTTTTCCAACCTGGAATGTTTCAGATATGTTAAGTTACATTCTAGTTACTGAACATGGCTGGGAATTCTTGTCAGTGTGATGTACTGAATCTGGATAGCAGGGAGCTGAAGAATGCTGCTGTAGACCATTGCTTGCTATTATTGGTGCTTTGCCTGTTTAACTTAAAACTTTAATGTTTGTCGGCAGGTTGCAGAGTTACTGATGAAATACTTCATTTGGTACCAAACAAGGATAACTTCAGGCTGACACTCAGAGCAATTAAACTGTGGGCTAAGCGTAAGTACTTAATACATCAAATTTTGCACTATCAGCTGCAGGGCTTAATAGTCCTTGAAATGACTCTTTAGGGTAAGCCAAGTGAGTTTGTCATATATGAATGTTTTCTGCAAATCTTCATAATGGTAGTTGGACCATAAATTTAGTGGGTCCTGAAACAAATTTACATGTGTCTAATGTTTGCAAAGCAGTGGCTGGGTATGTGTTTGCCATTCTTGTTGAATGCTCAAAACCTACTTTAAGCCACATCAAGTAGTTTAGCATTGGTATTTGAGCTAGACATCTACCCAGATTGTAAAAGTGACAGAACAATTAATCAGTGGAACAACTTGCCTTCAGAAGTTCTGAGTGTTCAACCACTGGAGGTTTTTAAGAAGAGACTGGATAACTACTTGTTTGAAATGGTATAGGGCCTAGAAGACCAGACTAGAAGACCTCCAAGCTCCCTTTCAACTATTTTATTCTGTTACAAAAATTCAGTCCTATGTAAGAACAAGAACAGAAATATTGCAGTTGCCCTGTTACTACATCACCTCAAAGCCTCTCCTGCGCCTGGCAAGTAGCACTGAGGTTCCTATGAGAATCAAGAAAGTAGTTTCTTCAATAGTATAATCAAGAAAATCTGATGAGCTGTTCCTCATTGGAAATTAGATTTGCACTCACTTTGTTATAAAAAGTATGTATAAATTATATCCTGTACTCTGCTGTAATTCTTCATTCATATTGCTGAAAAAGTTCAGTCCAAATATTGAAGAAGTCACAGTGCCTTGCTCATTCTTACCAGTTATGAAGGTGCATTATTAGAACATACATATAATAGTAGACATGATTAGTCTTAGCATTTTCTGAAGTTATCCTTAGCTACAGGAAAAATGTTACTTGCTTCTGGACACTGAAAGGCATTAATATTTTCCAGTGAGAGTGAAGTAGTTCATTCTTTTTAGAGAAATTTTAAATATAATGTCAGCTCAATCAAGGGATTGAAACACATGACCTCTTAAACCAATATCTGTGTTTCTTTGCACATGCTAGAGGAGGCTCCCTATGGTTTAAGCACTCCCCCTCCTCCTCTGAGCATCTGGAGAGAGGTGTGCAGATCCATGACAACTTCTCTTCTCTCCAGAATATGTGCATTGGGCTGTTCTATGCGTTGTTTGATTCGTGATTGTGTATAGCTTTTGGTTGTTAATTAGGATGTTGATGGCTGGCTATCAACAGCTGCTGCGCCCTCAGTTCCCAAGTACCTGATAGGTTGGTGGTAAATCAGCGCTCCTATTGACTGACAAGGGCCCTAGTTTTCATTCTAATTTTAAGAATTTGAAATAATCACTTGTGTATTGCAAGATGGCAATGGCATTTGTCAACCACCCAGAGCTTTTATAGCACATGGTTCTGGTCAGACTTCAGACTGCTGCATGTTTAGTGCAATAAGTGCGGCTATGATGCTGCCAGAGCTCAAGTCTAGGGACCCAAATGACAGGGAGAGAGGGGGATAAATTGATGGAAAGGTGTCGAGACTGACAGTAATCACTGTGACATTTTTCCCATTATTAAAAACATTTTATTGCCAAGCTTGGCAATAAATTGTAAATAAATAAATAAATGTATTGCCAAGCTTGGCAATACCTGCTAATTCTTTTATATTTTTTCAATGTCTTGAATAAGTCATTTATTACTAAGCAAAAAGTGAATCTGAATCTGGGTTGCAGAAAACAGGAGAGGTGCCTTTTCAACTCAAACCTTTCCATGCTTGCCTGGTTTATAACATATAAATGGCCACAAGGTGGAATACTTTCAAAAGGAAAGCAATTGCTAGAATCAAAGTCCCAATGAGAAATATGCAGAAAATTGTTGCTGGGGAGCTCAAAACTAAGTGTTAGTTAATGCAGTCTTTGGGCGTGCAAGCTTCTGTTTCAGAATTTTTGTTTGAGTGTTTTGGCTTTTCTGAGTGTTGTGCCATGTTAGATACAAGGGATCTGCCATCAGATTTCATAGTCCGAGTTAGTTAAAGCGGGTTGAGAGTTCACCCTCTGAGTTAGTTAAGGGAGGTGAAGTGGTTCTGTCTTAACTTTGGAAGTATTGCTGGCAGTCATGTTTTTCCACTTCTTTTCACTGTGCTCATGTTCTAAATTTCTTTCCTATATCTAAAATGCTGCTTATTTCACTGAGTGTAAACTATTCAGTGGTGATAAAAGTAGTAGAAAATACAATCGTCTATTTTTTCATCTCTTTTAACCTACCTGGTTTAGAAAAGAAAATGAACTAACTTAAATCAGACTCTGAAGCAGGCTGAACGATTGTGGTCAGGTTTCTTTTGTCCTGATGTTTTAGCAGAATCTGTGGCAGGACAAAATAATACTAGAGCACACAGCCCAAAAGCTCAACACTGCTTCATTGATGCCAGCCATGATAGCCTACACCGGTATAATGAACGAGACTGTTTGAAATACTGAGTCACATCTGGGTGCCAAATATCTACTTTTAGGGCGTGGAATTTATTCCAACATGCTGGGATTCCTTGGTGGTGTTTCTTGGGCCATGCTGGTGGCAAGGACCTGTCAGCTGTACCCAAATGCTTTGGCATCGACCCTTGTTCACAGATTCTTCTTAATTTTTTCAAAGTGGTAAGATTTACTTACTTATTTATTTATTTCGTAAATGAATAGGCAACCCATCCCACTATTCAAAGCAACTTTTGATTAATGTATTGGGCCTCTACTGTGTAAGCAATGCAGGTTAGATTATAGATTAACAAAACATTACAGTAAACTATGATTGGCAAGTCAAGTGGCTTGAAATGATGTCTCTTCCTGATAAGTATTCATCCTAGAAAGTTGAAAGTTTGTTGTGCAAAGGAATTTGCCTTCTGCTATCCAGATTGGCTCACTGAAAACATTTATCTGGCATAGAATTTCTTCAGAGAAATTCAATTCATAATTGGTTTACATCAGGGGTGTCAAACTCAATCTCATTGTGGGTCGCATTAGGATTTTGTTTGCCCTTGGGGAGCTGGGGTGGCCTGGTCATCATGGCCAACTGGGTGGGTGTGGCTGGATCAGCATGGGCCAGTCCCTTGCTGTCTCCGAGATGGCCCCACAGGAGAATTCTGGGCCTATCGTGGGCCTGATCCAGCCTGCAGGCCGCGTGTTTGACACATCTGGTTTACGTCCTTAGATTCTAGATGGTAGATTGTCTCAGGAAGGATGCAGAAAGAAGATAGCTTTTAACTACCACTCCAGTTAACTTTCTCCTGGTTCAAATAGAACAACGTTGCTCAGTAGACCAAAGTCCTACCAGGAGTTGCCTGAAATAGAATTCTTAGAATGACACAAGAATAAAATACTTAAAAGCTGCAGTATGATAGCTGCAATGAGTTTAAATTAAATTTAAAAGAGAAATTAAATTATTTTGTCATCTTTTTTGGAGTACAACACTGATATTATAGGCCATCGTGGGCCTCAGCCTCATAGATAGTGTGCATTCCTTTGATAATTAAAAAATCGTCCCTTAGTGGAATTGCTAAAATGATTTATATTTGGCTGTTTTAACACTTATGTCTCCATAGGTGACCTTGGGCTTATTCACGTTTTGAATTCTTGCCCTCCCTTTTGTATTAGTTCTCACGAGAATTGTTTTGGGGATTACAGAATCTTGCAGGATCCAGTCTGGGTCAGTCTCCCGAACCAGAGGTTTAATTCATTACAGAATCTGGTTATATGCCAGAAAGATAATCTCCGTTGCATTTATTATTTGTTTGCTGGCATTGGTATAAAATAACCTAGTTTCCCAACCTAGTAACCTCTAGAGCAGGGATATACAACTTGGCAACTTTAAGACTTTGTCAAGTTCAGCTCCCAGAATTCTCCAGCCACCCATACTGGAGATACCCCTGTTCTAGACATTACCGTCATGCATCCACTTCTGACTAGCATGGCAGTGTTGCTGGAAAGTTATGGCTATTGTAGTCCTGAAGGGTGGCATATTGGGGAAAGCAGGCATATCTTATGTTTCTACTGTTTGCAATGTAGAGTTCCTATGTGTAGTTCAAGTTGTGTCAGATTGCCTATACATGCAATATTAGCATTGTGTGCAGATTAATATAATAGGCTGAGCAAATTCTGAGACCATATACAGTGTATCTGTTGGGAAAGAATGAAAGAAATTTAACTCTCCAGAATTACTACTTAACTCTCTTACTTGTAGGGAATGGCCCAATCCTGTCTTGCTGAAACAACCTGAAGAGAGCAATCTCAACTTGCCTGTCTGGGACCCCAGGGTTTGTAAAGCACTTTGAGATGACAATAGTAACAATTCTTGAAGGAGCACTTTTCAGTATCCATTCCTCTTCTAAGAGGTTATCTGTTCTGTGGGGGTCTTTGAGTTGTGTGAGACAACATGGGAGGAGAAGTAATGTTCACATTAATGTTTGGAACAAAATCCACTTCTAAACTGAATGTCCTGTTAGGGTAATTCTAATTTAACAGCTGACCAGCTGCTGTAAGGTTATAATACTGTAATACTGTCCCTGTCTCATTTCAAGACAAAATGCATGCAGGGCATTGTGAAATTGTTGTGTAATATGCTTTGTAATCAATTTTGTGGTTATGCCATGTCCTTGCTTCATACTCTATTCTGAGCTATTTTTTAAAAATTTATTTAGACATTGGGCTGCTTTGCAATTATCTATTCTGAGTGGGGAAAGGATATTCCCTGATAAGTGAAGGTGTTTCTTCTGCATTTTCTATTGAATGCTAAACTTTAGTTAGCAGCTATAAAGCACTTTCTGGACATGCATAAAATAGGTTGCCTGGTTATCTTTGGTATAATGACAATAGTTACAATAGTTAAGACAGACTGATGTTATATTTTCCTGTTTCAAATTGAGGCTATGATTTACATTTACATTTGATTTTCTAAAGGCCAGCTGGTTTCTTGGAGGTTGGTGAGATTTTTGGTTCATATTCTGCAGCTTAGTTCTTCATGGAATCACCCGTTTATCTGTGACAGGTAAATCCAGCTGACCGGTATCATCTAATGCCCATTATCACTCCAGCCTATCCACAGCAGAACTCTACATATAATGTGTCCACATCAACCCGAGTAATCATGGTGGAAGAATTCAAATACGGTAAGTCATCTCCATTGCCTCTATATTTTGCATAGCAGAGTAAGAACAGTTTATTATTCGCTGGATAATCTGTTTGAAGAGTTTTGCATTTTCCTCTTATGAGTGTATACAAAAAAAGTGTTCTGGGTCATTTTTGTTCACTGGCAATCTAGTAGGAATGCATTTTCATTGATCAATATTGTTATTTTTGCTACGATGGGTGTCTACTGATACGTTTCATTTATTTTTCTATTTGTTATAATACCAATTCAGTCGAAATGAATCTATGCAACTTACAAAAGCAACCAATGATAAATAGCCATAGAAAAATAGATAAAACTATCCTATGAATGAAGCTGTTTCTGTATTAGCATCTGGTTGTTGCAGACATTTCTTAAAAGGACAAGGGAGACTTTGTCCCAACATTCTTCCCCCTCTTTCACCTCAGCAAAATTTAGGGAAGAAAGGCATTCTTTGGGACAGAGGAGCAATTTCTCCTTTAATGTTTCAGGGTTGGAGGGATTGATTAGTGGCGATAGGAAGATTGACTTTATTCTCCCAGTAAAGATCAGTATCTTTACTGATGCAAGTAAACAACATTCATGTCATTGTTGCTGATTTTGCTTGGTCCTATTCCTGTCCTTATTCTATAGCATTTTATTCTATTGTTTTAAGGGAAAACAATAGACTTCTTAAAAATGACAGAAGAATTGCTATTGGACAGGAGAGAATGGGGTGAAAAAAATTCACAGAGAAGTCTCTCTTTTAGACATCTCTTGCTTCAAGGATTGTAGAAATGTGGCACTGGGAGTGTTGTGTGGATGGGCAATGGGCAGAATTAACTATTATTCCCCTTCTCTCTTTTCATATTCATCTATTATTTCTGATAGCATCCATTTATCACTAGTGACTATACAAAGAGAGATACAAAGTGTTCCCATGTACTGTAGTTTAGGGATAGGATGCCAGTCCTAAAAATAGAAAAGATTGAGATGGAAATGTGGCACTATTTATAACTGACCCCAGTAGGAAGAGTATTAGAATGGGCACAACCAGAAAAAACAATGGGATACTGGAGGTTAAGGAAAGTTTTTGATGAAGTTCGTTATGATTTAGAACTCCTATTCTTAGTCTCAATGGCCTTTGTGGAACCGACACTTCTGAATTTATAACTGTTTATTCTAAAGTACTTACTATAGGTGTGTTATATTTAAACAGGTCTCATGGTTACAGATGAAATTCTTCAAGGAAAGTCAGATTGGCCAAAGCTGCTTGAACCACCCAACTTTTTTCAAAAGTATAAGTATGTAAGATCACTGAAGGTTTCAGAATTCACATTTCAGGAACTAAATATTCTTTTTTTTAGCTAGCAATGCATCCTAAACATTGTGGGTAAAAGCATAAATTAAAATAGCAATGGAAATACAGCACATTTTTAAAAACTTAAGACTAATTTGAATGTGTTGGATCAAAGAAATCTGGGTGCAATAGTAACATGTGCCTAGTGATAGCTGGGCAGGGTAGGAAATTCAACATTGTTAAGAAATATATTTGTAATAGTGACTCCTTATTAATTTTAATATTTATTTGTTATTTTTGAAATTTATTGTATTATCCTGTAGTCAGACCATGATATGGTACAAAATGTTACCAAAGTTAGAGAACATAATCTGCACCCAAACAATTTTACTAATCTTGGCAATGGAACTGCAAACAGCTGTACCTAAGGCCAGCCTTATTATCATTACATAAAGTAAAGAAAGTCTTCTAGTAATAAATGTTGGGTGATTGTGGCAGTGGCATGTTGGCTAATAGAGCAGGCTGCTTTCTTCAAATAGAGTGCAAAATATTATCCTGCTAATATGAAAATTAATCTAACAGTAGACTGCTAGTGCACAGTAAACAAAAAAGAACATACTATTGGTTTTCTGTTCGAAAATGTGTAGATTTTTTTTTCATTGTGGAAATTTATGTTATATATTTTGAAATCAAGAAAATATGTTAGTCACTGCACAGGAATTTTAGAGACAGAATAACATACCTTATTTATTTAACCCATCTTCTAGAAAAAAGATAGCCTTTAGAAAACCAAGTACCACATTTTTGTGCAGCTCTATAAATTATAAGTATTTTCAATATTTTTGGAAATATTATTTGGATCTACTGTAGTAAGATTAGCTGTTCCAAAATGTTGTGAAATGTACATCCATTTGGGTTACCAATATTATGTAATTATAATTATATTGGCTGAAACAAGAATTGGTTAATCCTTCAACTGCTCTCTATATTGTATTTCCTGTAATAGGAATCTTGAATTTGTATTAGCCATTAATCTCTATGTCAATCAAGTATCTTTTGTTCCAGTTTCCATTTTTGATAAACCGTCTTGCTTAAAACAAGCTCTTCTACCACTCTTGAATGATGCCAAAGCCTCCTTAGCCTTACACATGAGGGAGAATTAATGTGGAAGAAGCACATCAATACACTTCAAGGTTAGGGAATATTTTAGAAGAGACAGTGTTATAAATAAAGTTAACAAGAATTGAAGATTGAGTAGTTCAGTTTTAAATAGTGTAACTGTAGTTTTAATAGTTTAGTTTTAAAACTAAAACTATTAAATATGTCCAATTTTAGTTCTCTATTTTTCCAGGCACTATATTGTATTGACTGCTGTTTCTTCAACTGAAGAACATCATTTGGAATGGTAAGCCTATTTTTTAAATGCTGATAATAATCCTAATTTTAAAATCAAAAGCATTTCA